>PVJO010006843.1:0-85974 GCA_004026905.1 Hystrix cristata
ATGTTTCTTGAGAACATACTCTTAAGTGAAATAAATCAGACACTCATGAGCACACATCGAATTGTTTCTCTGATATGAGAGACCATAATGGTAAATAAGGACAAAGAGGTGTAATAGATATTCTATAAAAGGAGGATGGTGGACAGAGGAGAGGAGTACCAGAAGGAAAGAAGGGGATCAGCAGAAAGGCAACAGGGGAAAGAGAGGGGAAAGGGAAAATATGGAAAATGATGAATGAACCTGCTGTAAATAGGGAGCGAGGGTGCAGAGGGGAGGGGGGAAGAGGGGGGAGAGCCAAGATACATCATGTATAGGTACAAAATTAATGTAATGAATGTGACCATTGTATGTAGAATGTACCAATACATGTTCTTGTTTTAAAATAAAAAATAAAAAAAAAAGAAGGACACTACGTATTGGTTGAGGGAACAGTCCAACAGGAAGAGATGATAATTATTAATATATATGCACCAGATTATGGTGCACCCAATTTATAAAAAAGTAGTAATGGATATAAGAGGTCAGATAAATGTAAACATAATTATAGAGGACCTCAATACTGCGCTATAACAAATGGATCAATGGCAAATCCACAAAGAAATACCAGATTTGAACAAAACCTTCAAACAAATGGACTTAATAGATATCTATAGAGTTTGCACAGCAACAGAATACACATTCTTTTCAGCAGCAATGAGACTTACTAAAAAATAGACCACATACTAGCCAATAAATTAAACTTAAGTAAATGTAAAAGAATTGAATTTATACCAGGCATTTTTATCAAACCATAACATAATGAAGTTAGAAATCAACAATGAAAGAAAATACACAAATTATTCAAATGCATGAAAACTTAAAAAAAAACACTCTTGGGGCTGGGGATTTAGCTCAGTGATTAGAGTGCTTGCCTTGCAAGCACAAGGCCCTGAGTTCGATCCCCGGCACCACAAAAAACAAAACAAACAAACAAAAAAAAACCACTCTTAACAGATTACAGAAGAAATCAAGGAAGAAATAAATAAGACAATTTCTAGAACTGTATAATAAGGCCAGTACAACATACTGGAATTTATGGGACACAATGAAAGCAATCCTAAGGGGAAAGTTTATAACTGTGAAGCCCATATCACAAAAACAGAGGAAGCCCAAATAAATGACCTAACTGTGCACCTCAAGGTCCTTAAAAAAAATCCAAACCCAAAGCTAGTACAGGGAAGGAAATTTTAAACATCAGAGCTGAAACAAGTGAAATTGAGACCAAAAACCACTACAAAGAATTAAGGAACAGTTGGTTCTTTAAAAAAATAAACAAAATAGACAAACCCTTAGCGAATATAACCAAAAATAGAAGAGAAAAGACCCAGATCAACACATTTAGAAATGAAAAAGGTGAGATCACAAAGGACATAGCTGAAATAAAAATCATTTTTGACAACTACTTCACAAATCTGTATGCCAATAAATTCAGGAGAATTCAGAAGAAATGGATAGATTCCCAGGTACATACGAATTATCAAAATTGAACCAAGAAGATTTAGAAACCCTGAATATGCCAGTAACAGGCAGTGAAATTGGAGCAGAAATAACAAGCCCAGGCTGATGCATTCATAGCTGATTTCTGCAAGTTTCAGGGAAAATCTAACACGAATACTTCTCAGGTTTTTAAAAATGAAAATGAAAGGGAAGGAATACTCCCAAAGTTATTCCTGGAAACTACGATTACCTAATTCCAAAACCAGGCAAAAATCCAAACAAAAAGAACTATAGACTAGTCACTTTAGTGAATTTAGATACAAAAATCCTCAACAAGATACCGGCAAACAGAATGCAACAAATCATTAAAAACATCATACATCATGACCAAGAGGGCTTCATCACAGGAATATAAGGATGGTTCAACATATACAAATCAATAAATGTAATAAATCACATAAACAGAAGCAAGGACAAAAATCACATGCTCATCTTCTCTTGCCTCAGCCTCCCCAGTGCTGGGATTGCAGTTGTGTGCCACCATGCCTGGCTACATGATCATCTCAATACATGTAGAAAAAGCCCTTGGCAAAATCCAACATCCTTTTATGATAAAAACACCAACAAAAATAAGATATACAAGGAATTTATCTCAATCTGATAAAAGCTATTTATGACAAACATACTACCAACATCATATTAAATAGGGAAAAACTGAAAGTGTTTCAGGAACAAGACGAGGAGGTCCACTGTCACTACTTCTGTTCAACTTACTACTTAAAATATTAGCAAGAGCAATTAGGCAAGAAAAAAGAAATAAAAGAGACACGCTTAGGGAACTATGAAGTCAAAGTATCATATTTTGCAGATGACATTATCCTCTACAAAGAAGATCCCAAAAAGTCCAATCGAAATTTCAACAGCATTCTTCGCAGAACTGGAGAAAACAATCCTAAAAGTCATATGGAATCAGAAGAGACCCAGAATAGCAAAAAGGATCCTGGGTAACAAGAGCAAAGTGGGTGCTATTACCATCCCAGACCTGAAGTTATATTACAAAGCTACTGTAATAAAAATAGCATGGTACTGTCACAAAAAGAGACAAAGAACAAACTAGAGGGTGCAGAAACAACCTCAAGTATATTCAACTACCTAATCTTTGACAAGAGTGCCAAAAACATACACTGGAGGAAAGACAGACTCTTTTTTAAAAACATGGGTCAGGGTAACTGGCTGTCCACATGTGGAAGATTGAATCTAGACCTATGTCTCTCTCCATGTACTAAACTAAAACCAAAGTGGATCAAAGAACTAAAGTTAAAACAGAAACACTTAACCTGCTGGAAGACAGAATAGCTAAAATTCTTGAAGTGATAGGTGTAGGCAAACACTTTCTAAACAGAACCCCAGTTGCACAGGAAGTAGTTCCGAGAACCAACACATTGGATCTTATCAAATTTTAAAACCTTCTGGAGAGCCAGAGAAACACCAACAGGGTAAACAGGCAACCTACATGATGTGAAAAGATTTTTGCATTCAGAGACAAGACTCATATCTAGAATATATAATTAACCCAAAAGTTAGACTCTGCAAAATAAAAGGCTCAATTAAAAAATGGGCAAGTGAAATGAATAGACACTTCACAGAAGTACAAATGCTCAATAAATACATGAAGAAATGTTCAACATCACTGGCCTTAGAGAAATGCAAATTAAAACAATGCTGAGATTCCATCTTACCCCAGAAAGAATGGCCATCATCAAAATATCAAATAATAACAAATGCTGGCAAAGCTGCAGGGAAAAAGGAACCCTTCTACACTGTTGGTGGGAATGTAAACTAGTACCACTATGGAAATTAGTGTGGAGATTCCTCAAAAAACTGAAACGAAATTCCATTTGATCCAGATAGTCCCCTTCTAGATATCTTCCCAAAAGAGTTTGTAATACAAAGACATTGCATTACAGTGACACATGCATACCCATGTTTATAATAGCTGAATCTTGGCAGTGACCTATATGTCCATCCACACATGATTGGATGTAGAAAATGTAGTATTTACACACAGTAGAGTACTATACCATAAAGAAATATAAATGAGTCATTTGTAGGAAAATGGATGCACCTTGAGACCATAATGTTAAGTGAAATAAGTCAAACACACCAACTTAAATATCATTTATGGTTTCTATAAGAATAAAAATAAAGAGCAAAATAAAAGATAATAGCAATTAGGGAGATAGGGATCTTTCTTGAAGTGAGAGGGAAGGAGGTATAGGGGATGAGAAAAAAGAATCGGGATGTGTTGTGTACATGTACCAACTCCACACAAGGAATGAAAATGTTATGTACTACAAACATGTACTGAAAAAAGGGAAAGAGCTCAAGAGATGGATGGAGCAGGGAGTGTAGGGAAAGGGGATGAAAAAAAGAATTAAGATGTGTTATGTGCATGTACCAGCTTCCCACAAGGAATGTAAATATGTACTATACACATATTCTAATAATAAAAAAATAGAAATCTTATCACTTTATGTCTGTTCTCACTTCATCCTCTTTGTGTTCATTTACCATTCCTGTATCGTCCCAAAGATTCATCAACCTGTTTTCATTGACTAACCTTCATTTTTGGATAGCTGCTTTAATTTACACTGCTTTTTTATTGTGGTGAGAAAAATTGTAATGCTTTATTAATGTGCATACATACAAATACTATTTTTATTGTTTTATATAGAATAAAATATGTCTATTAATTCTTTAACAGATGGCCCACTCAGAAGCAATGAAGCTAAAAGTCTACCAATTGAGGTAAGGGAAGGTGGAGGAGAACTTCTAGTAGTCATTATTTTGTAAAGGGATAAAATTTCGTTACAGCACTGTCTATTGCATTACACAATTTTTAAAAGTTAAATAACACTCTAGAAAGAGAAGTTTCAGCATAAAACAGCAGCATTTAAGAATACATTTGGAGATAGGGAACAAAATGTATTGAGGAAAGAGAAGGGAAAACAAGAAAAGAGCATGGCGTTTTTTATATAAGATCTTAGAAATGGATGACAGATGTAACTATAATTTTGACTTTTTCTCACCAAAATCTTTTATCATTTTCTAAATGTTGCCATGGAATAATACTATATATATGATGTTAAAAATCAGTAAAAATGGAATTCAATTAATACAATTTGCTATTCACCTAATTTAATCGGAGATATTCATTCCATTGATCATTGAATCCTCATGAAACCAACAAAGGTTTTCTGTACTGCTTGACAAATATAATTATTTCCATGCTTGAGTCAGTTGCTACCAAATACCAATTGGAGAATCAGTATTAATCCCTATGAGAGAAAAAAGGCGATATAGAAGATTCGTCATAACATTAAATTTATGTTTGCCTTGAAATAGGCAGCTTTCCCCTGCCACACTCTACCACCATGGTATTTCTGCCTTGGAGGCAGAAAACAATGGACTAAAACCTCTGAAACCATGAGCCAAATAAACCTCTTCTCCATGATGTTGTGAACATCAGGTATTTTGTCCCAGCAATTTAAAACTGACTGATGACATGTTTCATTTAATTTTTAATTTTTTTCTATTAAATTCATTAAAGCAATGATCTTTCAGATGTTAGAAGGTAAACTGTTTCAAAGGGGATTTGGGGAAACTCAAGCAAAGAAAAAGCAAATGAGCAAAAGAACAGGTGTAAAAATACAAGATGTATTTTTTTTAATACAAGATGTATTTTATTATATTTTATTCAAATTTAGACACTATTGGTTAGAGGAGAGGAAATATATTGGAGAATACTGAGAGAACTCCAGAGGTAGTTTAGAGTCGCTATGTGAGGGCAATAAATAACAGCCAAAGTAGAAAGCCCCTGAAGATTTAGGGACAGGTCGCGTTGTCAGCTCCTTAATTTTAATGAAACTTTAATCCCAGAGTATCTCATATGAAAATGTCATTCATTGAATTCTTTTAATTAACTTAGTATATAAGGGAGATAATGTGTATGACAGTGGTTTGAAGTACTGAGTGTCCTATAAGGAGATGTCAAGGTTTCTCTGGACGAGTTGACATGGTGGGTGTACATGTGGATCCTTCTAAAACCACCCAGACTCCCTCACTGGTGTCTTGAGTGTGAGCAGTAGACAAAGCACCCAAGGAAGACTTACTGTACTCAAATATTAGGTTACTAGGTAATTGTACTTAGTGTACTCAGAAACTAGGTTACTGGGTAATTGAGGCAAGGAGCTTCAGCTTCAGATTCTGTGTAAATAAGGATTAGGACTGGATTATCTTTAAAGTTCCCCCATCTCTAAAAATTTAATGATTTTATGATTCTGTAATAGATGGTGTCCAACAGTTTGGCTCACCTAGGCCACACTGAGTGAAGAGAAATTATCTTGGGCTACATATAAAATGTAGAAGGTAGTTAATATATATAAACATCAAAATTTCCCTTTTAATAGTTTAATTTATTATTTTGTGCAATAACAGAAGCCCAAGATCAATAAACATAAAACTTGTGTGTCTACTTAATAGCAAGGCACACATGTGTAAGTATGTTGAAATACTGTTTTTGGTCATGACTGCATTTTACTCACCAGTCGCACAAACACGTGTGAGCTCTGACACATGCTGGTTTCAATTCCACTGACTGTGTGGCAGTCACAGGAGGCAGAGTTAGCACAGACTAACACAACTTTGTCTTCTCACCTGTGCAGTCCACACTCCAGAAACCAGCACAATTAAGTAGCGAAAACCATCATTAAAAATCAGTTAATGATGTTAAAAGTTTACAATATGCGGGGCTGCGTTCTTCACCGTGCAGGGTACATGTGGCCCATGGGCCATGGGTTAGACACACATGCTCCTTTACACTTTGATCGAGCAACAACTACTAATTTAAGCACTTATTAAGTATTTGCTTACGTAATGCCAGTCTTTCATTTTGGTTTTGGGTTTTGGTTTTTGAAACAGGGTTTTAAGGATATACTTTCAGGGATCATTTCTATAGTTGGTGAAACAGGGTCTTGCTATGTAGTTCAGGCTGGCCTTGAACTTACTATGTAGCTCAGGCTGGTCTCAAATTCACGATGATCCTCGTGCCTCAGCCTCCTCCCAAGCTCTAGGATTACAGACATGCGCCACCATACCCGGCAGCAACGCCAGTTTGAGATGGCATTGGTTGAGACGAATTACTACAAAATACTGTGTCAATATAATATCAGTTGTTATTTATTTTTAAAAGCATTTCACAACCTTTTAAAATCCAATTATATTTGTTCTGACAATTCTATATTATTTCTACTTTTCTTTCTTCTTGAAGGTCTTGAGTGTATTGTCAGCTCTCCCATTGCTGGGGTAAAAATACCTGACATGCACAATTTAAAAGCGGAGAGGTTTAACTTGACTCATAAATTCTATATGCGAAATGTATAATACCAAGGAAAGTAATACATGCACACAGATTTTTTTGATAATTTAAAAATTTTTTTCTTTGGTAATTTTTAAAGTACAGTAGTTATAAGAAAATACATTTTAGGTTAAAAAATATCCATATTTGTTTACTAGTGAGAAAACAAAATGGTCTTGGGAAACATCTTTGCATTACAAATAGTCTAAAGTTAAAACTTTTTTGAAGGTGGCCTTTTCACCAAAAGAACAGAAGTCAGTATGTTTCAAACCAGAATTTACAGAATTTATACCAAAATATCAGGTGAGTGCTGAATTATTCTACTTGAATATCATAATATATATAATGATATATATTTCTATATAAATTATACATATAATTCATAAGTATAATTTGTAATTTAAATAATCCATGGTTAAATAATAACATATAATTTTATAATATATAATTCTGCAGTACTTATTTTAGATACCTGGCTATATTACAAGTTACATATTCCTACATCTCATCCAGGAGTGATCTCAGTCTGGAAATGGAAGGTAGAAATCTGTATTTCTCCAACAAACCCAGAGGATATTTAAATATATCACCTGAATGTCCTCTAGCATTTGAAAACCTGTTATATCCATAAAGTGAAATTTGAGCTACTAAATTGAAATACAAAAAACACAGTAGACTTTGTGTTTTTTGGTTGGCTAATATAGAGGTTGTATGAACAAAAGTTTTCAATAAGAGACTTTTTTCATAAGTGGGACTGGACCCAGTGCATTCATACTGAAATACATCTTCAGGCTTTTTTTTTAACTTTTTATTTGGGGATGGGACTTCCTTAATTACTAAGTTGCCCAGGCTGGGCTGAACTTGCCATCCTCCTTATCTGCCCACCAGAATGCTGGGATTATTGGCCTGTGCCACCATGCCCAGCTAGATACTTCATTTTGAAGGCTATTTCAATGATAGATGTCTTAGTTATTTTCTTATTGTGAGACATAATACCTAACACCCACAGCTCTAAGGAGGAAATGTTCGTTTTAGGTCACAGTTTATAGAGGTTTCCATCCATAGTCAGCTGGATCAGAGGCAGGGCGACATTCAGGGGGCTGTCTCAGAGGAGAGACGGCTTATGGAATGGCAGGAAGCAAAGAGAGATCCATGAGGGAGAGAGGTCTATCCTTCCAGGCCACAGCCCCGCCTCCTGTAGGACCCACCTGTGACCCACCTCCTGTGACCAGGCTTCACCTCCTACCATTACACTGAGCTATAAACTCATCAGTGGACTGACCCACTGGTGAATATCACCCACCCATGATCCAGTCACGTCCCAAAAGCCCCACCTAAGAGTGAGTGAAGCTTTGGGGGGAATATAGATATAAACCATAACAAGAGAATAGCCTGATACCAGAGCTACAAAGTTACTTATGGATATTATACTGAAAAGGCCCTGTAAGCCAGAGATTCTTTTACTGTTCTCTCTTAAGCATGTCTAAGTCAAAACAAGATGATGCTAAGGGTTGGGTAGAGCTCTTCAACACTGCTGAAACTCCCAGACTTAAAAGCTGGTGTTGTGTGCTTCCAAGACATTCTTGAAAAAATATTTGTGATACTGACTTGGATTTTTAAAGATTTTCCTACATGACTACTGAAATGGTAAATACTTATATGATAAAAGTTAGATCTTAGTGTTAGCCACTTACTGTCTAAGGAAACAAAACTAACACTGGAAATTCAGTCATTAAAAGAAACTATGAGTGGCTTTTTTGTATTTAAAAATATTTCACAACCAGGCATGTGGTGTGTGCCTATAATCATGACTACTTGAGGAGGCTAAATTGCGAGGATCACTGGAAGCCCAGGATTTCGAGGTCACCTTGTGTCAAAAAAAAAAGTGAGCAAACCACCCTCAGCACCACATTTTGGGCAGCAAAAAGCACATGAATACAAAATACTATTATAATTAGGAATTTAAATTTTTTGCTTTAAAACTTTATTCTAATTTCAAATATTTAAAATACCTGAAGTTGATTTTCTCCCTTTGTAGAAGAGTATGAACATAAAAACTGACAGACTGCTCAAAAATTGACTATAAATTCACAATAGATGCTACAGAATTATTTTTTTATTTTTGCAGATTGCAGATGAGGCCAGTTTTGATCCTTTGTTAGCGAATATAAACAACAAAATACCAGCCAGAAGTAGCAAAGAGGGAGATATGAACAAATACAGAAATATTTTACTTGCAGAGGATCTAGAGTATGAAGAACAAGATCCTCCTTACGCAGCAGGTTCAAAGACTGCAGGATATACCAGTATAACCAGGACCAGCGAGCTTACTGTCATCACAAAAAAAAGGTCAGACACAAAGAATAAGTTGTTCTGTGATCCTGCTATCAACACAACAAACACTTCGGCCTCTCAGAAGAAATCAGGCTGCAATCCTGACATCACAGCGAAGACTTCATACCTTGGATTGAAAGAAAGACCACCAAGTGGATCCTTATCAAGCCTCATAGGAGAATCATCAACGATGAGACCTGAAAATAAATGTCATCCATCAAAGTCTTTAAGTCCTCCCTCCCAAGTGGAAAATTTAAAACAACCAGTGGTACTCAAGTCAGTTTTAAGTAAAAATTTGGAAAACCTTACAGACATGTTATTTTCTAAATCAGAAATCTGTAAGAACACCGAAGCAATAGAGAGAAGTTTTTCTCCATTTCTAAGAAGCATTCCCCAGAAGCCATCACAAAGTTTGGAAGATAAAGTATTTAAAAGCACCCAAGATTTACATACCTGGCTTTCAGAAAAAGATATTTTAAATTCAAAGACTCTTTTATGTAAAGCAATTAAAAATATTTCTGCAGATTTACTGGCAGAAGGTAAACCAGGAAAATCTCCAGAGGCAGAAGGAAGTGTCTCTGAAAAACACTTAGAAGCTCATGAAATCAATTTTCCAATGAAAAAAAAGAATACTTTCAAAAATAAATATTTGATATGTGAAATGCCTAGCTCCAAATCAGGTTCGCACAGCGACAGACACGACTGTATTATAAAGGAATTATTCGTTGCCCCGATGATCTCACAGTTGGAGGCAGACGTGAAAGAGCTGAGTGAGACAGACATGAATTGGCAGGGTCAGCTGCTCACACCTCAGGAGAGAAGTTTATCTTCAAGGGTTCCACTTAACTCTGGAGAGAAAGATGATGAGAAAGAATTGCCACGGTCCAATTCTCTCATAAGCCAGATAATACGAGCATTTCCTATAGATGCTATTTTACAATCTGGCATAAACAAAGTGATAGAACTAGGAAAAGAAAACCAGATGCGTCCCCTGCTGAGTACAGAGGGAGCCTCTCCAGAAAAAGAGCCAAAGGATTCCACAGTGGGCTATTCAGATACCAAAAGCAAGACAAAACTTCCTTCAGGGCAGAAGAGGCCAATCATTCCCAAAGCAACTGCTGGTGCTGGAGGTGGAGTTGAACTTACAGAAGCCAGCGAAAAAATTTCCCTGCAAGATTCAAAATATCATTCAACGGCACATACAAAACCAGATTTGACAAGTAAAGGTCAGAGGCTCAATAGAGAAGAAAATGATCTAAATTGTACCTTAGAAAGTTTAAGTAACCCATTAATGGAAACATTTAATGAGTCAGAGGCAAGAATGTTAATATGCTCTTCAAAAAGCATCTTTAATGTTTCTTCTGAAGGTAATCAGTCTGAAAGAAGACAACTAGGAAAAGAATTACAACCACTAACTCAGCATTCTTACCCAAGTGATACAGAACATTTTGAAGAAATCCAAGGAAATTTTAATAAAGCAGACAAAAAACCTATTTTGAGTCGAAAGCTGCGTGTGTTTCTAGAAGAACTCTCAGAATCAGAAGTAAAATGTTTAAAATTTGAATTAAGTAAACGTATCCAACATTACCTTGTAGAAAGACTTTCAGAAGCAGGACATATCACCAAGGAGGATTTACCAAAAATCTACCAAAATCTGTATTCAATGAATGAGAAAGCAAAACTAAAAGGGCAAAATATTTTTCAGGACAAATATTCAGAAACTATAAAAGAAATT
The DNA here is from genome assembly GCA_004026905.1 of Hystrix cristata. Taxonomy (NCBI): domain Eukaryota; kingdom Metazoa; phylum Chordata; class Mammalia; order Rodentia; family Hystricidae; genus Hystrix; species Hystrix cristata. The sequence continues at coordinate 10,962 of PVJO010006843.1, forward strand.
ATGTTTTTTATAAATAAGTTTCATCATCATTTCATAGATAAACATTTAGAAATAAAGCTAAGGTCTTTTTTAAATGAGCTTCTCCAAAACTATTTCCTTAAAAACTTTTCAGAGTGCAGTTTATTTAATGAGACAGAATCTGCAACAACAATACACCCAAATATATCTTCTGTAAGAAATAAAAATGCCTCCAAGTCTTTTTATGAGTTAAGACAAAATATTTCAAGGGGGAGTTTTGATAGACAGCTTGAAATGAACATGAAATATCTTTTAGGCAAATCTCTACAAAATTATATTATACATTTGTCAGAAACTGAATTATTAAATTCAGTGGATTTAAGCAAACACTTCCAGAGCATTCTTATAGAACTTCTAAAGTCAGGACTAATAACAGAGAAGCAATCAAAGACAATCAGCCAACACATAAATTTGCTTAATTCTAGTTCTAGCCCATCAAAATATATAAAAACAGATTTATCTTTTAGAAGTGAAAATTGCTTTCTGGAGGAGCATTCAGAAAAGCAAAATAAGTGTCCAAAAACTGGTCAAAATGCCACTTTACAAAAGATTCCTGAGGATAAACATATAGAAACAGAATTTATCAGGAAAGAAGAAAAGGAATATTTTTCCTTACACAACTCAAAAGAAAATGCATCAAGAATTAAGCAACAGAAAAACAATTACTCTAGAGAAGGATCTAAAACAATAAGTTTAATAAAAATACAACCTTATTCCAACAACATTCGGACAATTCCATTAAATAAATCAGAAAAACTTACAGGTATATTGCATAAGAAACACAATAAGGATTACGGCTTCATGCAACCTTGTCAAGCAGAAAACTCTACATATAAAACAGAGACTCAAGACCCACATAGTAGGGATGGTAAATCAAAAACAATTTTTTCAAAAGTTTGCTTTGAAAGAAAACTGAAGGCAAATCCTATTGAAAAAATGGAATATATTAACACTTATAAATTGACTCTTCAAAAAAACCCTGAAGCAATATTGTCACCATTTCCAAGAGTTCCTTATTGCTGTATGCCTAGGGAAGATGATTATTTAAATAGCTCTACTTTCTCTTCATGCCAGGCTAACATTTTACCTCATTTCAATTTTGAGACTAAGAAACAAGCAACATCTGACCAGTATTTTCAGAGACTGAAAAAAAATAGTAACAACAAAAAACACCTAGTAACATTTGGGCAATACCAAAAAGATATACAAACACTGTATACGAGCCAAAATGAAATTTGCAATGAAAATTGTACCGAGTTCCCTGAATTGCAATCATTTAAATATAAAGAAGATGAGAAAAACTCTAAACCATTCTTCTTCCCAGAGGTACTGAAGAGAGCAAATATAAAACCCAAGGTTCAAAAAGAAAGAAAATATACCAGTAAATCAAAAAAGTCATCTAACAACATAGGTAGGACATTACCAATCACACCACCCACCACAACCGTTCATCTAAGGAAATCTGTTCCAAAGACTTTGCTTCACTGGACTGCAAGGACAACCATACATGTAAGAATGTTTTTACTGTTTTTCATTTCTATACTTGGTTAAGTTCTGTAAATAAATTACCTTAGTATGTGTATCCCTGTGTGCAAGAGGGTGTGTAATTTAATTCCCCCAAGATATACAGTCCTCTAAGTTTAAATATTTTTCTAAAATTCACATATCACCACGCTTGATTCAAAATATGATCATAAAACCAGGGGACTGTTAATGTTCCTAGTGCCTCTGTGTGAAATAAAGTACACACTCATTGAGGTGCCAATATATAAAAAGTGCCCTTTCCCCTGGGCAGACCCTCCAGACTGACTCAGGTCAGAGCCAAGGCACACTCTGGAAACTGGCTTGTCCCTCAGCTTTGACCCAAGTTAGCCAGGGACTGTTGGGTGACAGCCTGCCCAGCCATCAGCAGGGGCTGTGTCCCGTGGAAACAGCTGAGATTTTTCTCTTCCCAGAAATATAAGACTTTTTTTTTCAGAGAGCTGAATTATTTAAATATGAAGTTTTTATTATGCACCAGCTATTCTGCTAAGAATTAGGCCTATGCAGAATTTATGATTATTGGATTATGAATTAAAAATTTTAAATTTAATGTCTTCGCTTCCTTCACCATCTCCCCTCTGCTATATCATACACGGAGATTTTGTGAAATAAAATCTATTTCCGATATTAACATAAAATAAGTAGAATGGCAAACCTGCTACTAGACTCCATACAAACTATTCTAAATCAAAGTTAAAATCTAGGAATAAAAGGCACTTACGTTGGTTTTCTGGATCACTGCTCTTCTTTGTTAGTGTGTATAACAGATACGGCTCATACTTGGAAAAAATTATATTAAATTGATAATTTGATACATATAATTCTGCCTTTAAATGAGAAAAAATAAATCTAATTTCAGAATAGTTTCTTTGGATTGGTTTTCCATAGCAAAGGGAGTTATTAGCTTTACAGTGGCAGGGCAAATATTATATAGCTATATATTATATAGAATAGTTGTACAGTTATTCTGTTAGCCTTTTAATGCCAGATTAAATATCAGTATAGTTTACACCCTAAATTTTGGATTTTTCTTTTCTATCCAAATTCAATAATTTAGTATTTAGCTAGCTTGTGTATGTGCATACTAGAAAAAGGAAGAAGAGAGATTCATATTTTTTAGAGAAGAAAAACTTTCTGAAGTTTCTTTAGACAAATCTTTAATATCTCCTCTTCATATGAAGTAAAAATAGTGTTTATGTTAAGTGGAGTAAGATTGTATATAATCTCACAACGCTTTTCCTGAGAGTGTGCAAGGTAAATAGAGATATTGTTATTTCCCTCTATAGGCCAAAGGTTCCTAAACTTTCCTGTCTAGTAAAATTGATGGCAGAGAATTGAATGCTAGGAGGGAGTTTGTCAGATAATCAGAATGACATTTTTATTTCATATTCTAAAATATAGTAATCTCCCAAAGGAATCAAAACAGAAGAGAGAGAGAGCGAGAGAGACAAATTGAGTTGTGGGCACTCCCAGAAAAGGAACCAGTGGTGTGGGTCTCCACACCCTTCCCCTTGTGCCCTGGCAATCAGTTACAGGCTGCGGAGCTGAAGTTAGGTATTATTTGCTATCATACAGAAACTCTTATAATAATGGGCTTACCTCATTATTTTGTGTACCTAAGAGAGAGGAAGACTGTTTCCCTGCCTTCTCCAAACTTGAGCAAAAATGTAAAGTAGACAGAATTGTTCTTTAGACTTTTCATATCTTCTTTTTTGGAAATCTCTTTTTGATCAATCTTGCTCAACCTTCATGACCCTGCAGTCCTGTTAGTTCACTCCTACCTTGTCTCCAATCAAAGCGGCCCATTCCCTTGCTGTGCTGTGCTGTGCTGTGCTGCGCTGCAAGGTGTAAAGACACGAACTGCTTAAATCACTTAGGAAACTAGTTTACACCAATATGAGAATGATTCATAGTAATGTAGGGATACATACAGATTATTACATTTTTATTTCAAAATTAGCTATATTAGTAAAAATATAGAAAAAGAGAATTACCACTTTTTCTCTTATTTTGGTGTATATCTTTCCAGTTATTTTCCTGAATGTTGTACTTGTTTTTATTCTTAGAATGTACATAAAAATTTTTAAATATTTTTAAGTAAACATTACAACCATATTCTTGGATGTGCCTTTTTCTCTATGTATGTATGTATATTGACAGAGATGTTTATTAATTTAACTTTTAAAGAATGAAAGATCAAAGTCTGGGTGATATAAAGAGTAAAATATTAAAAGTTCACAACTTGTACTTGGGATCAGGGGAAAGATATTTTATGTGGAAAAGAGTTGCTAAGTAGGCTGGCCAGCTTTGCCTAAGAGTCTGACCCCTGGGGACAATCCTCACGTTTTTCTGGTTTCCAGCCTCGTATCTTCTATATGTTTCTTCTATCTGTCTATCTGTTCTATCTTTTATCTGTTGGAGAAATAAAAGATCTTTTGAAACAATAAGATTTTTGTAAAGGATGATTTCTAAGGTAGTTATCTAACAAGAAGCACTGGGTGTAGGATCTGAATTTGAGAATTGTCCAAGAACTACGCAGTACTTTTACTGTCTTTAACTATTGATATTACAAACTTTTTAGCCCTTATAATTTTATTTTTTTTTATAATTTTAAAATGTACTTTAAAAAAACTAACTTACCAATTTAATGTTTTATTTTACCATCTAGGATTGTTTGGATAAATATGAGGATGTATATGTGACCCCAGTTAAGCATCCTACAAAAACAAAATCAAGAACAAGACTAGGGAAGACCCTGGATGGTACTCATACTCAGAGAAAATGTGCTACAAGGCCATACACTGCTCCAGAGCCTAACAAACAATGGGAAAGCTACACTGGAAAATTTCCAAGTCCTCGAATGGTTTCAGCAGGTTTAATTCACATAAATGATGCAACTCTAGACCATGAAATGCATAAAATGTGGCCCCCCAAAATTAAAAGAAGATATTGAAAAATGTTTGCTCGTTCGTGATATTAAAGTATCAGTGTTAAGTGGATCAGAATAATATGTGAGACCAACAGTCAGAATATCCATTAACAAAATAGTTTGGAGGTATGTTCTTATATATTATTAATTAGAAGTCAGCAATCAAATTTCATTTTATTGGAACCACTTTGTATGACTAAAATGAAAAATGAACACATTTGATGTAAACATGTTTTTCTTTATAAATCTCAGTGAACAAACCCAGAAATACATATTCAGTTGATATTCATTAGCAAAGTCACCCACTCCAGCTTTTTCCCTTAGAAGGATGAATTGGATAAAATATCCTCTGACATCTCCACCTTTGTTACACTCTATCTATTCCTGTGCACCCAGTATGGCAGACTTCTCAACGCAGACCTTAAAGGCTAGGAGAGCTTGGAGTGAAGTGTTTCAAGAAAACAGTTTCCAACCCAGGCTGACATATCCTGCAAAACTACCTTTCAAAATTCTTGAAGAAATAAGATACTTTCATGACAATGAGCACCTAAACAAATTCATGACCACCAAACCGGCACTCCAAAAAACTGTGAAAAGTTACCCTCAAAAAGAGACAAGCTAACAGTAACAAAAGGGCTAATAGAATAAATACACCAGGCAGAGTGAGCAGTTTTGTAGAAGGGAAAGATAGGGAATCAGTAATAGGAAAATAAGGTAATCATAGTAAGTCATTAACTCTCCATAATAACTCTCAATGCAAATGGTCTCAATTCCCCAGTGAAAAATACAGATTGGCAGAATGGATCAAGAAACAAACTCCACCTGGACATGGTGGTGCAAGCCTGTAATCCCAGCATTCAGAGGGCTGAGGCAGGAGGATCACCATGAGTTTGAGGCCAGCCTCGACTACGTAGTGAGTTCAAGGATAGCCTGAACTACACAGTGAGACCCAGTCTTGAAAGAAAGAAAGAAAGAAAGAAAGAAAGAAAGAAAGAAGAGAGAAAAAGAGAAAGTTCAATGGCATTGTGTATGCAACACATTTAACCTCAAAAGAAACTCAGACTAAAATTCAAAGGATGGAAAATCATGCAATGGTGTCATGGTTTGTATCTCAAATGTAAGCCACTCCCAAGCCCTGGGCATTCCTAGGTGGGGTTTTGGGGACTGGCTGGATCATGGATATGTGATACTGGATCATGGGTGTGTAATAGCCCAATTAGTCCACTAGTTGGTTTAGCACAGTTCTGGGTGTGGATAATGGGAAGACCCATCCTCAGGTGTGGACGGCACCAACCAATAGGCTTGTAGTCTGAATGGAAAAGAAAGGGAAAGGAAGGCTCACTGCTAGCTGTCTCCTGTCTGTATGGCACAAACTATTTCTCCTGCACCATGCCCATCTGCAATGCTGCCCTGCCTTGGAGCCAGCCCACTTTGGACTGAAACCTCTACAAACTATAAGCTAAAATAAACCTTTCCTCCTTTAGCTTATATGTGTTGGGTATTTTGTTCTAGGTATGAAAAAGTTACTAAGACAAATGGGAACCCAATAAGAGCAAGTGTAGCTGTCCTATATGCAGACAACGTGGACTTCAAGTCAAAACTAATCAAAAGAAGATGGTGATGATACATTGGCTAAGGGAACAATCCAACAAGAAGCAGTAACAAGTACTAACATATATGCATCAAATAATGGTTCACCCTAACTTCATAAAACAAGTTCTATTGGACATAAAAGACCAGATAAATATGAATGCAAATATAGTTGGAGACCTCAATTCCCCACTATCACAAGTAGATCGATCAACTAGACCAGAAATCAACAAAGAAATATCAGAGTTGAACAAAATTTTTGAACTAATGGACTTAAGAGATATCTGAAGAGTGTTCCACCCAACAACAACAGCATACACATTCTTCTCAGCAGCACATGGAGGTTTCTCCGGAAAAGCCCCACATACTAACCAATAAAGCAATCTTAAGTAAATACAAAAGAATTGTAATCATGCCATGCATAGTATCAGATCATAGGGTAATCAGATTACACATCAATAATGAAAGAAAACACACATTATGCAAATGCATGGAAACTAAACAATACACTCTTGAATAAACAATGAGTTACAAAAGAAATCAAGAAAGACATAAGACAGTTTCTAGAACCACGCAATAATGGAAGTACAACATACCAGAACTTATGGGACAGAACAAAATCTCTCCTAAGAAGGAAGTTTATAGCTGTGAATCCACATCACAAAAACAGAGAAAGCCCAAGTAAATAACCTAACAATGCACCTCAGGGTCCTAGAAAAACAAGAAGAATCCAAATCCAAAGCCAGTACAGGAAGGAAATTATAAAGATCAAAGTAGAAATCAATGAAACTGAGACCAAAAAAACCCCACAAAAAACAAAGAATCAATGAATTAAAGAGTTGGTTCTTGAAAGAAATGAAATAGACAAACCCTTAGCCAATCTATCAAAGCAGAGAAAAGCAGTGCAATTTGAAAAGAAAAAGGTGAAATCACAACAGCCACTGCTGAAATAAAAAAATCTTATTAACAACCACTTTGCAAACTTATAAGCTAATAAATTTGAGAATTCAGAAGAAATTAATAGATTCCTAGATACATATGCATTACCAATACTGCACCCTATATACATTGGTCATGTGAATTACCAAAGAAGATTTTAAACCCATGAATAATCCAATAACAGGCAATGAAATCGAAGCTGTAATAAAAAAAAATCTAATAGCTAAGAAAGGGCAATGTCTGGATGAATTCACTGCTGAATTCTACAAAAACTTCAAAAAACTTAACACCAATACTCCTCAAACTCTTTAATGAAATTAAAAGGGAGGGCATACTGCCAAAGTCATTCCTGGAAGCTACAATTACTTATTCCAAAACCAGACAAAAATCCCAACCAAAAAAAGACAACTACAGACCAATCTCTTTAATGGACATAGATGTAAAAACCTGCAACAAGATACTGGCAAACGGAATGCAACAAATCATTAAAAGATCATACATCATGATCAAGTAGGCTTCATCCCAGGGATGTAAGGATGGTTCAACATATGCAAACCAATAATGTAATACATCATATAAGCAGAAGCAAGGGCATCTCAATACACACAGAAAAAGCCTTTGACAAAACTCAACATCCATTCATGATAAAAACATGAAAGAAAATAAGTATAAAAGGACTTTATCTCAATCTGATAAAAGCCATTTATGACAAACATACAGCCAACATCATGTTAAATGGGGAAGAACTGAAAGCTTTCCCTCTAAAATCAGGATCAAGACAGGATGTCCACTATCACCACTCCTGTTCAACATAGTACTTAAAACATTAGCCAGAGTAATTAGGCAAGGAAAAGAAAAGAGATATATATAGCAGAGGAAGAAGTCAAATCATCATTCTTTGCAGATGACATGATCCTCTACATAGAAGATCCCAAGAAATACACCAAAAGACACAGAATTAATAAGTAAATTCAGTAATATAGGATACAAAATCAATGCACAAAAATCAATAGCTTTCCTGTACACTAATAATGAACCCACTGAGAAAGAAATTAGGGGAAAAATCATTTATAATAGCACCCCCCAAAAATTAAATACTAGTTAGGAATTAACCTAAGAATGTGAAAGACCTCTAACAATGAAAACTACAGTACTCTGAAAAAGGAAATCGAAGAGGACATCAGAGAATTGAAAAAATATCCCCTGTTCCTGGATAGGCAGAACCAATATAGTCAAAATGGCCATAGTTCCAAAACTGATAGAGATTTAATGCAATCCCAATGACAATACCAACAGCATTTTCACAGAACTGGAGAAAACAATCCTTAAATTCATATGGAACCAGAAGAGATCCAGAATAGCAAAAGCCATCCTAGGTAACAAGAGCAAAGTGGGAGGTATCACAGTCCCAGACTTGAAGTTATATTACAAAACTACAGTGATAAAAACAGTGTGGCGCTGGCACAAGAACAGACATGAGGATCAACTGAACAAAGTAGAGGGTGCAGAAACAACCACATTAAACTGTTTGATCTTTGACAAAGAGGCCAAAATATGCACTGGTGGAAAAATAGCCTCCTCGATAAGTGGTGCTGGGAATATGGGCTATTGAAAAGATCGAGTGGAGACCCATGTTTCTCATCACGTTCTAAACTAAAATAAAAATAGATCAAAGATCTGCATGATAAAACAGAAATCCTTAATCTGCTACATGATAAAATAGTTATCTTGAAGTCATAGGTGTGGGCAAGGACTCTCTGAACAGAACCCCAGTTACATAGGAAATAGTTCTGAGAATCAACAGATGGGATCATATCAAATTGAAAAGCTGCTGGACAGCAAAACAAACAACAGAGTGAAGAAAAAGGAATGTACAGGATGGGAAAAAAGATTTGGTAGCTATTCTTCAGAGAGAGGACTAATATCTAGAATATGTAAAGAATTCAAAAAAATTAGACCCCCCCAAAATAAAAGACCCAATCAAAAAATGAGCAAGTGAAATGAATAGACACTTCATAGAAGTACGAATGGGCAGTGAAGAAATGCTCAACATTGCTGGCCCTTAGAGAAATGCAAATTAAAATCACAAGACTGTCTTATCCCAGCAAGAATGATCATCATAAAGAAATCAAATAATAACAAATGCCTGTGAAGCTGTAGGAAAAGTAGAAGACTTCTATGTTGTTGGTAGGTGTGTAAACTAGTACAGCCTCTGTGGAAATCAGTATGGAGCTTCCTCAGAAATTAAAACTAGAAATTCCATTTGATACAGCTATTCCCCTTCTAGATACCTTCCCTAAAGGCTTAAAGACAACATAGTACAGTGATGCATGCATACTCATGCATGCACAATTACAGCAGCACAATTTGTAATAGCAAAATCTTGGAAGCAGTCTATATGTCCATCAACAGATGAATAGATAAAAGAAAAAATGGTATTTATGCAGAATGTAGTACTACTCTGCCATAAAGAAAGATAGACTTGAGTCACTTGTAAGAAAATGGATGCACCTTGAGACCATAATGTTAAGTGAAATAACCAGACACACAGGATTAAATATCACATAGTTTCTGTTATATGAGAACCCTAAATTATAAATAAAGAACAAAATAAAAGGTAGAGAATAGAAGTGGGAGATAGATCTTTCTCAAATGGGAATGGGATCAAGAGATGGAGGAAAGAGGTAAAAGGGATGAGAAAGGGAATTAAGAAGTGTTATGTATGTACATCAACCAAGTCCACACAAGGAACATAATCATTATGTACTGCAAATATATACTAATTTAAAAAATATACTCCAAAGCCACAGTTACAAAAATGGCCTGATACTAGTGCAAAAACAGACACATAGACCAAAGGAGTGGAATAGAAGATACAGAAATAAACTCACATAACTACAGCTATCTGAGTCTTGACAAAGCACCCAAAAACATACATTAGAGAAAAGACAGCCTCTTTAACAAATGGTGCTGGAAAAAGTGGATGTCCATATGTAAAAGATTGAAAGTAGATCCCTATTTGTAGCCCTATAAAAAAATCAATTCAAAGTTGATCAAAGATCTTGTTAAAAAACCAGAAATGTTGAAATTACTAGAAGATATGGGAAACCCTTGAAGCTATAGGCATTTCCTGAATAGTACTCCAGTAGCACAGGAAATGATAGCAAGAATCAACAAATGGGACTACATCAAATTAAAATGTTTCTATAGAGCAACAGAGTGAAGAGATAGCCTACAGATGGGAGAAAAATCTTTGCCACCTACTCTTCCAACAGATTAATATCTATAATTCACAAAGAATTCAAAAAACACCAAAAAAATCAAATAGCTGTATGAATAAATGAGCAAATGAACTGGAAAGACACTTCTCAAAAGAAGAAATACAAATGGCCAATGAACATAAGAAAAAAATCTTCAATATCTTTAGCTATTAGAGAAATGCAAATCAAAACAGGATTTCATCTCATCCAATCAGAATCGCTATCGTCAAAAATATAGGAAACCGTAAATGCTGATGTGGATGGGATGAGAAGGGAACCCTTCTACACTGCTTGTGGGGATGCAAATTAGTACAGCCATGAAGGAAATCGGTATGGAGTTTCCTTAAAAGACTAAAAATAGAACAACCATACAGCACAGCTATACCCTCCTCATTATATACCCAAAGGAATTAAAGGCAGCATGTTGTGAAGATGCCTGCATATCATGTTTATTTTGGTACGATTCACAATAGCCAATATATGGAGCCAGCCTAGGTGCCCATCAACAGATGAATGAATGAAGAAAATGTACTATATATATACACAGTGAACTATTATTTGGCCATAAAGAAGAATTAAATTACATCGTTTGCAGGAAAATAGACGGAGCTAGATGTTATTGTCATGTTAAATAAAATAAGCCAGCCTCAGAAAGACAAGAATCACAGGTTTTCCCTAACGTGTGGAATCTAAGAAAGATGACATGAAAATAGAAAGAATGCTATTATTAGACAAGAGGAAGGAAATGAGACGGGAATGAAGGGAGAAGGGAGGGTAATAGGATAGATGAGATCTAAATATATGCATGTATGAAAATGCCATGTTTAAACCCAATATTATATAAAATTAATAAGCACTAATAACAATATATTAAAATATAACTACATTGAAATTTCATCTCATCCCAGTGAGAACGGCTACTGTCAATATAAAATCAATAAATGTTCTCGAGGGTGCAGGGGAAAGGAAATCCTTCCATACTATTGGGGCAAATGTAAATTAATACAGCTACTACAGAAATCAGTATGGAGTTTCCTCAAGAAAAAAAACAAAAAAACTAAAAATGGAGCTACCATTTGATCCAACTACACCACTCCTCGGTATATTCCCAAAAGAATTAGGGTCAGCATCCGACAGTGTTTACCTGCACACTCCTGCGTATGGCAGCACAATTCACAATAGCCAATATATGGAACCAACCTAGGTGTCCATCGATGGATGAATGGATAAAGAAAATAAGGTATATATGCACATTAGAGTATTACTGAACAGTAAAGAACACAACAATGTCATTTGCAGGAAAGTAGAAAGAACTAGAGATCATCACATTAAGTAAAATAGTCCAGACTTGGAAACACAAGTATTGCATGTTTTCTCTATTATGTGGAATCTAAAAAGCAAAACAAAGATGACATGAAAGTAGGAGACTATTATTAGACAAGAAAAGGGGAATAGGGGAGGGTACAAGTGTGTAAGGGAGTATACAGAGAAATAGATGTGATCAACGGATGTGTGCATGTATGAAAATGTCACAGTGAAACCCAATATTTTGTAAAATTAATATGCATTGATTTTTAATTAAGTTTAAAAGCAAACTTTAAAATATTAGGGCCATGAATCAAGGTAAGAGCCAACACGTCCTGGTGTGGGTGAGATATACTATCAGGGCCAGGGGCATGCTCGTGGGCATGGTGAGGATCAGAGTCAGTTCATGGGTAGAGTAAGCCTGGTGAATGTCGGTTTCAGGGTACAGGCTACAGCGAGATTCCGCTTGGGGTCAGGATCAGAGTCAAGATAAACGTTAGGGTCTTGTTCAGCATCAGGATCAGTGAGAGGGTGAGAAAGACAGACGACATCAGTGTGAGATTCGCGGTCATTGTGACGGTAAGGTATCCGTTGTGGTCCGGGTAAAGTCAAGTGGGACACGGTGTTAGAGTTGAAGGTGAACTTAAACGTGAGCTTCAAGTCGAGGGTTGGTCTGAGGATCAGGAGTAATGTCAGGACGAGACTAAGCCAGGGTTATGGTTGTAATGTTTTATCTGTTGATAACAACCTTATTTCTAATACTGATTCAGGGCCTGGTGTAACATTGAAAAAAACATTATCCCTTTTGCTAATTCTGGTTAATTTTTCTTCAGGAGTAGTAATGGACTTAGGGTATTTACTGAGTCAGTACCTTTATTTTTATTATGGACCATCGAGTCCTAATGGCGGATATCATCTCCGAAAAGTAAAAATATTCTAAATGTTACTTCTAGGTAGACTTAGGTCTAGACACCTAGTTGATAGGAGTGTAAGAACATGCAGTACCATTAAACAATTTTTCTGCCCTAAAAAAAATCTTTTTGCAATGTGTCAATTTCAAACACCAGTTGGAACAGAGTTCAGATGTTGAACTTGCCACCCACTCTAAGAATCCTTTCTACTGCACCCCTGTTGATTGGCCACTTCCTCTGAACATGTGAGAAATGATTAACTAAATAGTTCCAGGGGCTGGGGGTTTAGCTCCGTGATTAGAGTGCTTGCTTTGCAAGCACAAGGCCCTGAGTTCAATTCCCAGCACCAAAACAAAAACAAAAACAAAAAAATAGTTCCCAAGGCTAGATAGTTCTAAATTTATGGAAAAATGATCTTTGTGAATTGAGCCCAATCTGAGCTTCAGATCATTCTTTTCAGCTATGCTGCTCACAGAAATGACATAAACATAACTCTTTCATATTGTTCCTCTGTCTTTCTCTACCTATGCATACTGACCCAGGTCTTTTTGGAAAGAGGGGCTGCAGTCCCCATTGACAAACAGATTTCCTGGAAAGTACAAGAGAAAGCCTCAGTTTGTTCCATGGGAACAATTCCTTTCAGACCCAAACTTTTCCCACTGAACATGGGACACGGAAAATCACTGCAGGTGGCAGGTCCAGGCACACACCTTGCACCATGTGACTGAGCCTCCTCGCCCACCCCCCCTGCCTGTGCGCCCTCCCTAGCAGCACCCTCTGACACACAGCACTGCAGGCAAAATTTTTAAATGAAAAGGGCTGGGGATGTAGCTGTGTAGAGCTCTCCTGAGCTCCAGCCCCAGGACAGGATGGGGGAGAGTTCATTTTATTTTCTCAAAGCTCATGAGCTTGGCTCAGCCCCGGTTCTACCCCAGATCCCTAAAATAAGAGTCTGGAAGCCTGAGAGAAAGGTTGGAGCAGCTGGGAAATCTGATCTGGGATCTGGGGCTGAGGGATGCAGAAGCCAAAGATAAGGAGTTTCAGGTGTGAAGTATAAAAGACAGGCTGAGCACCTCCCAAGATCCTCTACAATTTGGAATTACTGTGATTCTCTGGGTGTTGGAGTCAGAAGATCCTAGAGAACAGTTCAAACCAGAGCCGAGGGAGGGGGATTAAAACATCAAGGCAGAGGACTTGGTGCAGAATGAACAAAGAGACAGGCAATAACTTCCTGCTAGACAAATGCACCACAGAAATGCAATTTCTGGAGGGCTTCTGTGCCCTTTTTCTATCACCCTCCTTGGCCCAGCAGTTTCTCTTTAGGCCCTGTTTGCCTGGCCCCTCCTTCAGCCTGTGTTAGTACACCCTGGGGTTACTGAAGCTGCTAACCTCTGCCGCTGAATTAAAGTCCCCAAGATCCTGTCTAAGGAGGGTTGAAGGAAGCAGGATCCACTGCCTTCACAAGCCATGGGGAAACAAGGAAGAGCCAGGAAGTTCAGCCAAACCGGTGTTTATTGGGCCATCAAGGTAGAGCAACACGCTGTCCTCGCCTGAGGACAGGAAGGACATAGAGCGGGATCGAGGGCTCTGGACAGGAAGGCCCAGCTTCTGAGCTAGGAGGAAGGCGCTGCATGGATCAGATCCTTGTGGGACTTCAGGAAGTCTCTGTATCTGGTCAGGAAGGGGTCAGCCAGAGTCTTCAGCTCTTGCCGAAGTTTCTGCAGCGCTGTTTCTTGCTCTTGCTTCTCCCCCTTCACCTGCAGCTTGTAATAGTTGATGTACATGTTCACCCAGTCGTCCACCACAATCACCATGTCTTCTTCTGCGATAAGAGGATAATCAAAGACCTGCCAGCGTGGTAAGACAGGTGAGACAGAATGAGAGTCACGAATATCAGAATAGAGGTTGGGGATCTAGCTCAGTGGTAGAGTGCTTGCCTGGGAAACACAAAGCCCTGAGCTTGATCCCCAGCATCTTCCCCCCAAAAATATATCAGAATAGTCTCTCAAACTCTCACTTCCTCCTTTCTCTAATTTGTATTCCTTGTCCCTAGATGTTTCCATCAACTCCACCATTTCCATCACAGCTTCCAATTATTCTCCCTTCTCTACCCTCACCCCAACACACACTCTCCAGGCCTGTCCCTGGAAAGCCAGTGGGCAGTCCCCTTACCTGCTGATTCAGCAGAACACTAAATTCCTTCATTCCTGCAGAAATGAGATCCTTATTGGCCTGAAGAAGAGCCATCTGCCTAGAGAAAGAGGTAGAATTTAAATAACCTTTTCCAGGGTTGAGGATTTAGCTCAGTGGTAGAACACTTGCCTAGCAAGTGCAAGCCCCTGACTTTGATCCCCAGCACCCAAAAAATAAATATCCTTTTTCCTCACTCCTGGGTCACCTCCTCTCCCAAACCCTTCAAATCCTGCTCTGGGTTCACATTTCTCCCAAGCTGGACTCACTTTTGGATCCAACAGCACAGTTTCTCACCCACACGCTTCAGGGTACGTAGCTACTTTGTGTTAAACTGGGTGCAGAAAAGGACTCAAGAGTCAGTTTGAGAAGGAAACGCCCTCCAACTAGGTTCTGAGGGAGGATGATAGGTCAGCTTGGGGTGGAGAATGAGGGTGAGGCTGCCTTGGAGTTAGAAAGATAGAGAGCCCAAGAAAGGCAGATAAATGAAGAGATCCAGAAAATGCAAGAACCAAACCCGAAACAAGCTTGGCCTCTGCCCCACAACCCAGCAGCCCAGTTCCAAAGGCTAAAGAAACTAACATTGAGCCCCGCTGCCTGGCAGGCATGTTTGCATCATCGCCACAATGGGAGGGCAATCATTGCCCCACTTCAGTGCTGATATATGAATAGCAGCTTCCAGTGCATCTATTCATTTGTGCCCAGTACTGTTTCAAGCATGTATTCATCCTTATTTCTTTTTAAAAAAATCCTTTTAGACACATTTTGCTGATGAGCCATCTATAAGATGTAGGAAGTGGACTCTACCAGCATGCGCACCCCAAGAACGGAGATGCATTAGTCTTATTCACCACATCACCAAGTACTCAATAAGGCAGAGATACTTCTTCTTCTTTTTAAATATTTTTCCTAATGTCTGTTTTCAACAGATTTCTATCATTTTTGCCCCCACCAAAGTAACCAGCATTAAAGCTGTGTATACTTCCCCAAGGTCTCTCTCACAGTTACAGTCATGGACAGAACCTGCATTTAAAGTAAGGTCTTCTGGTGGAATTCACTCATAGAAGTTGACCTCAGACTTCACACTCACCCAGCACACTCACAGAAGCTAATATTAAAATTACAACACAATGTTTGTAACCCTTCAATTTTTTGCTCTACCATAAAATTTAACTTAAAAAAATGTATTCAGGTTTATCACAGTCTCTGAGAAACTCTGTGTGGGTATCAGATAAGGTGAAGTGGGGTAGAAAGGTGTTCCAGGCTGAAGTCCATGAGGAAGATGATAGTTTGAGAGAAACAGAAGTTTCAAGTAGGGAGTTGTAAGCTAGGGTTGAATGGAACAGGGGCAGGAGGCAGTAACCATGATAGTTTCTTTTCTTTTCTTTTCTTTCTTTCTTTTTTTTTTTTTTTGATAGTTTATTTTCTTATTAGAAAGAAAAGAGAGAATGCGTTTGGCAAATTTCTACTTTGGGATCATTACACTGTGCTAGGTGGAGGGAGAAGGGGAGAAGAAGAGATAGGTTGGGAGGGAGAGAAATACTTTGTCTTTAGATTCTTCCCATTCTATAGACCCTCTCCCCAAATAAACATGTAAGAACTTTCTCACTTTCTCTCTCTCTCTCTGAATACTGGAAATCTGAACCCAAGGCTTTGGCACTGAGCTATATCTCCAGGACTATTTTATTTATCTCTTTTGGTAGTACTGGGGATTGAACAGGGTCTTGAAATGTGACTTTTGTTCTCATTTTTGTTATCGCTGGGTCATTGGCCATAGCAACCAGAAGTGCTTGCCTGGTTTAAGAATAAATAACCCTGAAGTTTTTGGCTGACCGTGCAGTCCAACGCACTGTCCAACCCTTAAGATTTCATTATGCTGTGTAGAGACATTTTTGGTCTGAGACTTAATAGATGATTATAAATGTATTATTACACTTAAGTCTTTTGGCTTTACTATAATTGGCAAAGCTTGTTTTGCTCCCACTGTCCCTCAGGCCTGCTAATATCTAACTACTTGCCTAATATCCTCAAGCATTAACGACTTCTCTGGGGCCACCCCACAGAACCAGCCCTAAATGATCAACTAGACCAAGAGGCAGGACCAGGATTACCCACCCTGCCAGCTCTGCAGTACCCCACCCCCACCCCAGCCACTATACAAATCCCCAATCCTTGCCTTTGTTCCCTTTCTATAAAACCTCAAAAAGTTTTCAGTCAGACCCTGGAAGTCAGGTCCTGCACTTCAATCTGCACTCTGCATGGCCATCTGATTAAAGCGCTTTTGCTTGCCCTTCACTAATGACTGCTGTTGGAGTCTAGGAGCCAACCTGGTCTGTTGCGCCCCCAAGCCTGGGCTTTCACCCTAACGCTCCGTGAACAGTCATGCGTTCCTTCATAAATATCTCAGAGCACGTGCTCTAAGTAAGGTACTACTGGGGACAAAATAAAGAGTAAAAATATTGTTCCTGGCCTCCCAAGAAAGAAAGGCACTTAAGGCCCAGAGAAAGCCACTGACTTGCTCAAAGTCACACAGCTGAAAATTAAGGAGCTAAAAGGGGAATCCAGCATAATTATTTCCCTAAAGGTGCCTTCTTTCCTTCTCCCCATTACCGAAAGTTACAAGGCACAAGGTCTTGTAGGGCCAAAGATCCCCTTTCTGCAGCCCAAGTGCAAAGAAAAAAGGCTGGACCACTCCAGCGGTGCCGGAAGCAGGAACAGGAGGTAAAAGGTTTGCGAGCTGTACAAAGGAAGATTGCCCCTGCGCAGCCGCCATAGCCCAGCCGGAAGCTTAACTTGTTGCGTTTCTTTTTTAGCAGAACTCGAGCAAAGAGGTCCAGGATGGCTGACGCGGCGGGTCCGGAGAGCACGCTGTGCTCCGAGCAGTTCGGCTCCGGAGCAGCACGGGGTTGCCGCGCCGCGGCTGACGGAAGCCTGCAGTGGGAGGCGGGGGACTGGCCGTGGTGGAGGATTTCCCGGGCCTTCACCCCGAGACCCGAGGAACGAGAGAGGGGCGGAGGGGGGTCGCCCATGGCCGCGATGCCACCTCTCTCGGGCCTCAAGGCCGTACTACTGCCTCAAGGCTTCCCTGATAGCGTCAGCCCGGACTATCTGCCTTACCAGCTGTGGGATTCCGTGCAGGTTAGCCTGGCGGTCGGGGACAGGGGCGGGGTGTTGCTGGGGTTCAGAGGACAGAGTAAGCCACTTCTCCCTCGCCATTATAGACAGGAGTTTGAGACCCAGAGCCATCCGTGACATGTCCCAAGTCGCACACCAAGGAGAGCGGGTAATGATAGAATGTAGACGTCCAAGCTCCTACGACTCCCCGCCTTTTCTTTGCTTCTCCAGGCCTTTGCTTCCAGCCTCTCCGGCGCCCTGGCCACCCACGCAGTCATGCTGGGCCTGGGGGTGGGGAACGCCAAAGCCTCCCTGGCAGCCGCTACCACCACCTGGCTTGTGAAAGGTGAGCTGGACCTGTTGCTCTCAGCCTTGCCCTCTCTTCTGACCATGCAAAGCCCAGCCCCTCCGTTCTCCCTCAGCCAGTGTTTTGGGCTGTGATGTGTGTATATTTATGCACTAATGCGTGATGAGGTAGAGTACAGGAGCCAAGTCTCGGTGCCTATAAGGTTTTTCTACGCCATCTTGTTAGCTAGAGCTGGAATATATCCTCATCCCGCGCACCAGCCCCAGAAGCTGCACTTGTTTCCCCTATAAATCATTTGGATCCGGTGGCCAAGCGAGGTGGCACATGCCTGTAATCCCAGCACTGGGAAGGCTCAGAAAGAACGATCACTGCGAGTTCGAGGCCAGCCTGTACTACATAGTGAATTCAAGGCCAGCCTGAACTACGTAGGGAGACCCTGTCAGGAAAATAAATCATTTGGATCCCAGATCCATAAATTAAGTATCCCTCCCCATTACTTCTATTGAAAATGCAATTATTTAATAAAACTGCGAGCTGCACAGGGTGGTAGATTTTGGTTAGTTCCAGGAGAAAAGGAATTGGTCCTGAATAGGAGAGAGAAGGCTCTGGAAAGGATGAAAAATATTCTGAATCCTTGGGATATTAGATGATGCTATAAGTAGTAATTATAGTGACCATCTGCTGAGTGTGTACAGCTTTTTGAAAAATCACTAAAAAAAAAAAAAATACAATTTGTACTACACCACCTAGAGAGTGAAGTAGAGAAAAAAAGGAAAACCAGATCCCAGCTGTATGCCACTGTCCTTTGTCATTTGCTCCTATTCCCCAGGGGTATTTGAATCGGACCTAAGGGGAAGCATATTCTCTTGTATCTTCCTGGTGATCCTCCCTGAATCTTTTGGAGTATCAGGAAGCTTCTGCTTATACTCTTACAGTTAAAACTGAACAAACCATCCAGATGTGAGTCATGTGTTTGGAAAGACGCATTCTCTGGCAGTGTACATTAGTGGAGAAATGGTGGTGATCTGTGGCTTGTCCTGGTTGTCTCATTTTTAATAGTGACAATAATAGTTCATGCTAACAATGCTTATTATATGTCATTCTTTCTGTGTACTGATTTGATCTTTGTAGTAGCTTGAAGACCGTTATTCCCATTATCCCCCATTTTGTAAATGAGGAAACTGCGGCAGTAGTAACTCGCCGGAGATTACGAATGCATTAAATGATAAAGCTTGGATCTGAGCCTCGTTGATTTGACTCCACAATCCATTTTCATGTTATTGCACTATAAATGAGCTTGGATCTTTTCCATTGCTGTCCTGTGGCTAAGTTTTTGAGATGCATTTGGGTCAGTAGCTGATGTTTTTTGTCATTTCTAAGTACCCAGTCTTTATCATGAGCATGTTTCCTATATATGTTATTGAGCTCAGATATGTTATTAAGAAAAGATAAGGCTATTTAAGGTATGAAAAAATACTCACTTTCTTAATTGGAAAGACTTTTACAAGCTTGTTTCCATCAAACATGGGAAATTTATGTGCAGAGCTTCATATAAAAAAGTTTTATGATGTAATCATTTTCAGTTAC
Source organism: Hystrix cristata (assembly GCA_004026905.1). Lineage (NCBI taxonomy): Eukaryota > Metazoa > Chordata > Mammalia > Rodentia > Hystricidae > Hystrix > Hystrix cristata. The sequence goes on from PVJO010006843.1 coordinate 30,654, forward strand.
AGAGCTCTAATGCAATTATGTTATAATAGGTAACAGTAGTAATACTGCTACCAACTAATGTCCCGACAGCCTGTGTATCTTTATCTCTGCAGCAGCCAGTTCATTTTTTTTAGATGTAAAAACTAAGGTAAAGGTAGGCTGACTAATTTGTCTAAGATCATGTAAGTCCAGAATTTAGACCCAGGCGAGCTTTCTCTGTGTCCCACTCTTGACTACCGCACTTTTTGTCAATTAAGATCATAGAGCGAAATCAAATACAACTTGTGAACAGTTGATTCCATAGTAGACCTTACAGTTCTAATTTTGAGCCAAAAGAGAAGAAATAAGGATTAAGTTTCTCATTCTAATGAGCAGTATTGTCTTTCAGGTAGTAGGGAAGGCATCCTACTGCCAGCCTCAATGTTTGTACAAGATCCCTGCATACTGCTTCCAGTGACCCACAGAAAGGTAGAATAGGCCCCCATTTTGTCAAGGGCCCAGGGAAGATACCCATCTGATGGGATGTGAGTGTGCAATCAAGGGGGGGAAAATGAAGACTAATTCAGTAAGCCCTCTGTCAACCAGTAAAAATCTTGCCATGTCCAGTGTCACTACATTGATTCAGTGTAAGGATCTTACACGGAAGGGTGAACATTTTGTTTAAAACGTGATACACTTGGGCTGGGGATTTAGCTCAGTGGTCAGAGTGCTTGCCTTGCAAACACAAGGCCCTGAGTTCGATCCCCAGCACCAAAAAACAAAACAAAACAAAATGTGATACACTTGAAGGGAAGAAGTGAAGGTAAGTGAGAGACAGGAGAAGACTCGTAATGCCACCTCAGTGGGTATTACTTCCAGGACTAGATAGAAGACACATAGACAAATACAGCAAGCTAGATGGGACTGTGTTGTACACATGCGTCCTCAAAATGAAGCAGCCACTGCCCAGCCCCAGCTGATTGTGCTCGTGAGAGAAGGAAGACCCAGTGTTGCCATGTCCTCAGAGTTTTCCAGAAAAGCCAGATATCCAGATTTTCTTATACAATGTTGTCTGAGCTTCAGTTGTTTTAGCTGTGAAAGAGAATGATCCTCCCAAGCTTATGAAATTGAAAGGTATCAGAATCTCAGGTGTCCACCCAATTGTGTAGCAGTCTCCTTCAAGTCCAGGGTTGGCTGTGTGTGTCTCTTAGAACACCTGAGTGCCGAGAACAGAGGCCCTGGCCAGGGCGAGTGGAGAGTATGAGGGTTTGCCTGTGTCCCTATCTTTGTGTATTGTGGGAAACTCCCAACCATCCTTCTAAGAAGCCAGTTTCCTTTCTCCCTGCGTCCTTCACTTCAAGGTCCATTCCCTTGAGCTCAAGTTTTTTGGGTCCTTTACCCATCGTATTTGTCCTTTCCAGTATCCACCACACAAGTCCTTCCCAGTTCTTTGGTGCTCAAGTGGTTTTTCTTCATGATCCCTCTGCTGGGCTTAATAGGTGCTACCTCAATGTAAATGTCAGGTCTGAATTAGGACATGCTTTCTGTAAAGGACCAGGTGATGAATATTTTACTCCTTGCAGTCCATATAGTCACAGCCGCTCAATTCTGCCATTGTGTCACAAAAACAGCCATAGACGTCTATAAGCAAAATTTTTGAGAAATTTTACCAAAAAGTTAGGTATTCTTAAACACTGTAGTTCTCGTTTTAGAGCTTTAATGGTAAGTATATTGTGCTGTATATAGTCTTCCATGCTAGATTACATATGAGTAGTTGCATTTCATTACATTTTCACTGCTGTCTAGTATGCTGTGGAGTAAGCCCACCAGAATTTATACATTATCCTCTCAGTGAACATTTGCATTATCCCAGTTTTTTTGTCATCAATAATAGTGCTGCCAAGAACCCTTGTTGTCTGTGTCTCTCAGTGTGTGTGGGTACGTCGTTCTCTCGGGTACACAGTAAGGAACTGCTAGGTCTAAGCACTGACTCCACCATGCATACATTTCTGTTGGGAACTCATTGTGCCAGACTGAGCTCCCAAGGCCACTGTGACCTGTTCTAGGCTTCACAGCTCCTGAGTCTTTCTTGTTCTTTATCGGTGCCTTCTTCTCCCCCAGATTCAACTGGCATGCTGGGCCGTATCGTCTTTGCCTGGTGGAAAGGGTGAGTTTCCTATCCCAGTCAGCAGACTTCCGGCAGCACTCCCCACTGGCAGTGGTAACCATAGTAACAGTATCAGCCTTTAATTGGTACTCTGAAGGTCAGCGAAGTAGTCTGCAAAGTACACATTGCATGGCACATAAGAAGTGCTCATTAAGCTAGCTCTAGCTGCGCCCCATGCTCTGTATTGTCTCTAATCCTTACAACACTTTTGTAGGGTGAGATTGAATGTGCACATTTTAATGACGTGAAACACATCTAGAAGGGAAGTTACTTCCCAAGCCACACAGCCTGTAATTAGTAAGACGGGATTTGAACCTGAAGCCTGTACTGTTTCCGTGGGATGGGGCTGGTTCGTTGGCCAGAACCCTAGACCAGGCGCCTTGTTCAGGAGCTCTCCTGTGCCTGAATGTCAGAGTCCAGCCCTTTCTGTTGGCTTTCTCTCTGTCCATGTGCTCTCTGCGATCCAAAGGAATCTGGGCTAGTTACTTGTAACCTGCAGGTGTTTACCAGACCAGAATACTTACTATGTGCAGACTTCTTGCTGGGTGCCCTCAACGAAGCAAGACGAATATGAGGACAAGTGTCTGCCTGGAGATGTTTCTCCCTGAGCCCTTTAGACCTTACCAAGGCCTGGGACTGCCCACTCTGCCTCCAGCGCGTGTTTTCTCCTTCAGTCTCAATTACAACAATCTTTCATTCCCAACAGGAGCAAACTGGACTGTAATGCGAAGCAGTGGAGGTGAGGAGGGGCCGGGTCAGAGGAGAGGGGGAGGCCTTTATTTTGAAGATTATTTGAATGGAGACCACTAACCTCTGGTTCTTTCCCCAGACTTTTTGCTGACATCCTCAATGATGCAGCCATGTTCCTCGAGATTGTGGCTCCCGCACTGCCAGTCTGTTTCACCGTGACTGTCAGCACCAGCAACTTGGCCAAGGTACCTACCACTGGGCACCCCTACATCAACACCTGCCTCCGTGGTGCTGTGCGTGAGCTCCTTTGGGCCTGTGCTTCTCGTACCTCCAAAAGAGTGAGAAAGTTCAGATATTTCTACCAAGACCCAACCAGGTTTTCTGATCTTCCTTTAGCCAGACGGTCCCTAGTGCCATGGGCAGCCAGTCCAAGGCAGGTTTGGGAACCACCAGACTGGAAGGAATCTGTGAAGTGCCTACTGCATGTTTGGTGTGGAACACAGGTCCTTCCATCTTTGAAAGGAAGTCCCACATAATTACACAAACATTGATGGAGTTATAGCTACAAGTATCCCAGATGAAAAATGGCCAGGGAACACAGGAAGGCCTCACCTGAGGCAGAGTCCTGGAAAGTGAGTTGAAGGTGCAGGGTGGGTGTTCTGGGTGGGAGAAACAGTGAAAACCGAGGCCCAAGGGTAAGAAAACAAATCTGCCGGTGAGGTGAAGGCAAGCTCTTCCGCTGTGCTGGCCGCTTTCTGGAGCACAGCTCCTTCAGAATAACTTCATCCAGTGGCAGAAACCGAGGCCTAGCAAGGTTCAAGGAAGAACCTAACCCATCCTCACCACAGTGTCAAGTACCCAGCGTAGAGGAAAGCCTCAGGGATTTATGACAGATCCATCTCAAAGCCCACTCTGTTTAAAATCACTTGAGAGCAGTGTTTCTCCATAAGTACTGTTGGGGCACAACCATTCTTTGTGGTGAAGGACACTTAGTTTTGCTGGTACAGGCACAAAATGTTATGAGCACCCCTTCCCCCAGCCACACCCCCATCTTCAGGGTAGGAAACCCCAGAGGAAACCACCACTGTAGCTGTGGACTAAGGATTATGATTTCTGACATGGGTTCAAACTCTGCCTTTGGGGCTTCAGTCTGTCAAGGGCATGGAGCAGATCCCCCCAGATCCCCTTTCTGGGGTCCAGTCTCAGTGACCAGCACCCCTTCCCCAGCTACACCAGCTAGAAGCCTGGCTGTCATCTAGGCCTTCTGCCCATCACCTTCATCCTCACCAAACCTCCACTCAGTTCTCAGTAGTTTTCCTTCCTAACACTTCATTTCCCTTCTGTCTCCCTGATGCCACCACTGCAGAAGCACAGTTACTTCCTTGGATTCTCTGCTTTCATTCTCCCCCCTCCTCAGTCCTCCAAACAGTCCAGTAATCCTTTAAATGTGAAGATCCAGTCAAGTCACTCCTCCTGCCCCGTTGCTCTTTTAGGGTTAATTAGGACCCTAACAAGGTTTGTGAGGATCTGTGTGGTCAGGTCCCTGTCAGTCACTCCAGCCTTATTCTGCATCGCCTGCCTCTTGACTCAGCAGTCGTTCGCGCCACCTGTATAGTAACTTGTTTGTTCGTTATCTGTTGACAGCTTCATGAGCATAGGGCCTGTGTCTGATCTGTATCACAGCACTTTAATCCGTGCCTCATGTACAGGAGGCTTGATAAATGTGGAATGAAAGATGGTGATCAGGGACCCTCACGGTGAGCTTTGCCACCCTGAGGTCTCAAAAGAGGAAATCCAGATACCGTAGAGGAGTCTGGGCCACTGGTGTAGGCTTTGAATGAGCCTGAAAGGCTGATGAGGGCTTCAGTGAGGCAGGAAGAGGAGAGAAATTACAGACAGACAGAATGTAAACATAAATTTGGAAGCCAGACTGGGCCTGGTTGCTTAGCAAGGGAGAGGATGTAGCCAAAGGGAGAGTTCGTGAGTGGAGAAGTTCTGGCTTAAGAAAGATCTTTGGGCCAGGCGTGGTGGTGCACACCTGTAATTCCAGTACTTGGGAGGCTGAGGCAGGAGGTTCGCCATGAGTTCCAAGACAGCCTGGGCTACATAGTGAGTTCAAGGGCAGCCTGGAATATATAATGAGGCCCTGTCGCAAAACACCAAAATAATTAAAAATACACACACATACACACACACACATATATATATATATAAAGAATGATCTTTGAGCTTCCACCTTGGGTGATGAAAATTGAGATTCGTTGGGGCCAGGCCCACAGGGAGATAGTTTTCTCCCAGAAGAAAATGGAAGTGCAAGGTGAGAACTTGACACTGAGGATGGCATGCGGGGTTGCGCTGTGGGCTCACTTAGACCTGGTATGAGGCACGTATTTAGCCACCCAGCACAGGGCTGCTCTGACCTTCTCTCATTCCTTCCCCACCCAGTGCATTGTGAGTGTGGCTGGCGGGGCCACTCGGGCTGCCCTGACCATGCACCAGGCCCGGAGAAACAACATGGCTGACGTGTCGGCCAAGGATGGCAGCCAGGTAAGCACCTGGAATCAGGGATGGTGCAGGGGAGCGGAGGGCCCGGCCAGGCCACAGTTGGGAAATATGCGGAGAAGCACCTGAGTGCACCTGTGAATCAGGGGCCAGGTGGAAGGAACATAGGAAGAAACAAGAGCTTCTTGCTGTGAGTCTCAGGAATGTAGTCAGGTCTGGGGGTGCGTCTCTGCTGGCAGCAAGTCCAAGCCAATCTCCTCAGCCCCAGCCTGCTGCCTGTGTGGCTGAGCGGGCCCTCACCCTGCCCCTCTGTAGGCTGCAGCCCCATCTTGGGTGTGGTTACACATACAGAGGCACTTGGCAATTTGAAAAGTGCTCAGTGTGTGGGGTTGGGAGGGCACTGATCAGAGGTTTAGCAGGCCCTTCTAGCTCAGCCCCCACCTGACCAAGAGGGTCTAGAGGGAAAGTAGGAACATCTCTAAGACTGAATCCTGTAGGTACTAGATTCTCCCAAATCCCTGAATTGGGTGCTTGCGTGTGCGGCATCATTTAGCTCTCACACCAACCCTGTAAGGGCCTAGTACTATTTTCCCTGTTTTATAGATGAGAAAAGTAAGACTCAGGGAGGCCCCAGGAATGTGAGGTGATTTTCTTTGATACTGAATCGATTTAGAAACCTCTGTGCTATCCAGTTTACTTTATAGCCTTTTATGTTGTTTTGCGCAATAATATTAACACAAGCTAGTGTTTTAAAGCATTAATGCTGTGCCAAGGATATCCTTTCTGTGAACTCACTAAATCCTTTCAGTGTTGTTGTGCAGTAAGTATTGATTATGGCCATTTCACAGGTGAGGATATAAAACATAGAACAGTTCAGTCCTCCTAGGTGCCCGAGGCCAAGTCTTTTCACTCATGAAGTGGTTGCATATTTCTTCCTCAGGGTTTCTCAGAGTCTCTTCCGGCTCTAATTAGACAGATTGTCAAAAGTAGGAGAAATAGGCCAGGCATGGTGGTACACACCTGTAATCCCAGTACTCTGGGAGGCTGAGGCCAGAAGATGACAAGTTTGAGCCCAGCTTGGGCACTTTTAACAATTTAGCAAGACCCTGTCTAAAAATAAGGGCTGGGGCTATAGCTCACTGTGAAGGCCCTGGGTTCAATCCCCATTAAGTGGGCAAAAGAGAGAGAGAGAGAGAAATAAGTACAGTCCAGGCCCTTCTCTTCAGGATATCCAGTTTTGTGCCTGTTCCTTTCACCTGCTATCTCACTGGCCCATAGCCCTGCCCCTGCTCCCTGCTTCTACTGCTGTTTTTTCTGGGGCTCCAGGGCCTCCTCAGTGAGGCAGTAACACATCACGGGGCAACCTGGGCCATGTGCACAGTTCGGCAGCAGGCCTCTGCTCTCTGCTGGTTTGGCTTTCTTATCATTCTTCATGCCTGCTGGAAATGACTGTTTTCTCACATGGGAAAGAGGAGGTCCCTCTGCTCCTGATTCCCAATTTGCCAACCCATCCACAGCCTTTATTCCCATAGACAGAAGGACTGAGTCAAAAGCTCTCTGGCCTCAGGCCCTCTCTGTGCCATCGCCAGCTCTCCCTGGAACTGCATAGTCAGGGACACCAATGCAGCCTCCTTCCTCCCTCATCATGAGTTGGGGGCAGACAGCCTGAGGATTCTCCCCTAGGGTGACTGAAGTCTGGCCACCAGAGAGTTCTGATAACATCGATTCACGAGAGAAGAGCCTGGGTCCTGTCCTTTGCTTCCTGTGTAGCTCCTTGACCCCTTCACAAATTTGGTTGCCAATTATTGCATGCCAAGGGATTTGAGAGAGATCTCCCTTTTACCACTGTATAAAAGGGGTTCCCTGAATAGTAGGGAGCTGAGTAAGGGGCTACTCGGATGGGACTCTTGCAAACAGAAGACATGTTCCAAGGGTATTTTGAAGGCATTGTCACCTACCTCGGCAGAGGAGCAGCTGGCATCATAAATGGCAGCTCACTGGCCAAAAATGTTAAAAATTTCCTTGGCAACCCCATCAGAGCCCTAGGAAGTTCCAGAGCAGGGAGGAGTATGGTGCAAAGCACTCAAGGATGTGTGGGCTGGGGCTGACTCTCCGACTTCAGACCCTTCTGCCTCTTTGCAGGAGACACTGGTGAACCTGGCAGGGCTCCTGGTCAGCCTCGCGATGCTTCCTCTGGTGTCAGGTTGGCCCAGGTAAGCCAGGCACAGAGCCGGGGAGGAGAGGCTCAGCTAGGCCTCTACCCTACTGGCTGCCTCACTCTTGTCCCAGCCTCAGCCTTGGATGTTTCTTCCTCCTCACCGCCCTCCACATCTATGCCAACTACCGGGCGGTCCGTGCGCTGGTCATGGAGACCCTGAATGAGACCCGGCTCCAGCTGGTTCTGAAGCACTTTCTGCAGAGGGGAGAGGTACTTGACACCACTTCAGCCAATCAGATGGAGCCACTCTGGACAGGTGACCCCAACCCCTGGGTCTCAAGTCCTGTGTCTCCCAGCCTCTCCCCATGCCCGTGTATCCTGACTCTGACTTCCCACAGGTTTTTGGCCTTCTCTGTCTCTATCACTAGGAGTTCCTCTACACCGCCTAGTCTCCAGGTGAGTAGCCCAGCGTCTCCCACACATCAGTTCTGCCTCCCACACTTGCCACATGTGCTCCTTGCTTTGGTACACCCTGAGTGCCTCTGACCAGGGCCCACCTCTCTGTTCTAGGTTTTTCACTTCCACTAAACAGACTTGAGGTCAGCGTGAGTGCATGAGGGCAGCAGGGTGTGTAACAGAGTACATGGAAGAGGTGTCTTTGTCAGATGAAGGAAGGATGGTGGATGGAGAGAATGGGTGACTGCATACAGGAAGAAAGGAAGGATGGATGTGGACTGCATGGGTAATAACTAAGGAATGGATGGGAAGTGAACGGAAGACAGTTGAAATGGACAGGTAGGGTTAATGGTTTGACCAGGCCAATACTCCTGCCTTTGCTTTCTTCCTCCCCCGCTACAATCTGCACTCCACCAGTGTCTCTGAGCTGCAGCAGCTGGTTGAGGGGCACCAAGAACCCTATCTCCTTTGCTGGAACCAGTCACGAAGTGAGTGTGCCATGTTTTCCCAGCTTGGTCTCACTCTTCCTGGGGTCAGCTCATTCCCCTGTCTCAGTTTGGAGACTGCCTGTGTCCTGGCGGGTACTCTTGACTAAGACTGATGCACTCCCGTTAGAGCTGCATGCTTCGTTGAAGTTCATTTTACCCCGCTGTAAAGTGGAGCTACAACAGCTGCCTTATTACCTGTAGTGTTTTTCTGGGGGTCATGTAAGGTGGTTATGTAAAACCACCTTTTATATTGCCACACACTCCGGCAGGATGGTGCCCTTTGGCTGTCCCCAGGGAAGCATTCTTCTTTCCCTGAGTCCCCTCTGGGCAGACTTGAGATTGCTGATCTGTCGGTGCTGTTAATTCTTGCCAGCTCACCTCAGTGCTGTGAAGCTTATTTGGACATTGAACATTTCAGTTTGACCAGCCCATTGGGAGGCAGCAGGATTTGAAGTTGCACAGGAAGAGTCGGGAAAGGCAGCTTGCTGCCTGGCAAAGGCCTCTGGGGAAGACGGGAAGCAGAGCGACAGGGTTGAGTGTGTTTGGGAAGGTGGCCCTTCCCTGAATCCCTGCTTTCCCCTGGGTCTCTGCAGACCAAGTGCAGGTAGTTTTGAGCCAGACGGCAGGCCCTGAGGCTGTCCTAAGGGCTGCCACACACGGGCTGCTGCTTGGAGCCCTGCGGGAAGATGGACCCCTTCCACAAGAGCTGGAGGAACTGAGGAGCCGGGTACGGGCAGGTAAGGCTGTAACAACTCAGAGCAGGGGTGAAGAGGGAATGGTGTGCTGAGGACCTGCGAGCTTCTGGTTCTGCACCCCTTTCAGGTCCTGAGATCGATAGCTGGGCCATCGTCAGGGAGACACACCAAGTGTTGGACAAGCTGTTCCCAAAGTTTCTGGAAGGTAACACAGACCCTGTACCTTCTTATCTCCTGGGACCCTCCTATACTCAGCCCATGCTTTCACCTGGGAAACAAGAGACCTGGCTTCTCTCTGATCTCATCTAGGACTCAGTTTCCCTGTCTGTGGAGTGGGGAAGTTAGAACGGGCTCTGAGGCTGTTATTATTGACAAGCTATGTAACCCCAGTTGGTGTTTAAGAAATAGGGCCGGGGTGGGGCTCATTTACTGATAATGACCTTTTATTTAGGGCTTACTCCATTCTGCCCCTTTTCTCTGTGCTATCTATGAATTTTGGCTGCAACCAAATGAGATTTCAGCCTAATATTATGCCGGAGATCACCCAGCAGAGGAGTCCAGGCAGTGCATAAAGATGCACGCCTGGTCTGTGCCTCTCCTCAGCCCCTTCCCAGTCTCCCCCCAGCATCACCCCGGGCCCTCTCCCCAGGGCTGCAGGCTGCTGGCTGGCAGACAGAGAAGCACCAGCTCGAGGTGGATGAGTGGAGAGCTACATGGCTTCTATCTCCAGAAAAGAAGGACTTGTGAGCAGCTCGGGTGGGGGCCCAGGACAAGAGCCTGGAACGAGGACACTTAGGCCACAGCAAGATACAGGAAGAGCAACTTTATTTTTGCTTAGGGGGACACCGCAGCAGGGTGGCCAAGGCCTCCTAGGAAATGATTGCCAATCAGATGCGCTGGGCCCCAGGCAGAGGTAAAGCAGAGAGGAGGAGAACCAGGGCCTCCCCGCCCCACCCTTGCCCGTTCTCCTTTTCTGAGAACCACTGCAGGCTCCCCACCCCCAGTTACTGTGAAGCTGAACCCTGCCCATTGTGGCTCGTGGTATCCAGGACATTTGACCTTACGCGTAGAAGCTCCAGAGGAATATGGCCACAGTCATCATGAGCAGGGCATTGAGGTTGACCACACAGGCCCAGGTTGGGTCCTCGCTGATATCCTCCACCCGCCTGGCTGTTGCAGCCCCCACTTCCTCAGTCGGGGGTGGAGGGCTCCCTGCCTGACCCCTGCTCATTCCACAGAACCACAGCAAGCACTGGCGGAACGGCCCCGGGGCCGGGGGCTGAGGCTCTGGGGGAAATTGAGGTCCTGCAGTTAGTTTGAGGGAAGTCGGCTCCCAGGCCCACCTCGTCGGGCAGTTCTTACCGTCCATCTCCAGCGAGTGTTCCAGGCAGCCATTCTGTACAGGGGAAGAGGTGGGGCCTTGCAGTTCATCAGCATCCAGGTCCTCCCGTTCCTCCTTGCTGTGCCGGAGACTGAAAACCAGGCGGTGGAGCTGGGAAGGGAGGAACCCGGGAGCAAGTAGGAGTGGTGGTCTCGCCCCAGGCCCGAGGTCTTCTGTCCACACTGGCACACCAGCTCCATCACTGCCCTCCCTCGCCTCCCTCTGCAGAGCTAGCCCAGACTCAGCTCAAATCTCCGCCTTGCGTGGCTGCCTCTTGGCTCTCAGGCTAAACCCTAAGTTCCTCAGCTGGATATTGAAAGCTGTGGACCCTGCTCACCCCCAGGCCTCATCACCCCAAGTGACCTGTCCATACACAGCACTGTAGCCTTCCAGTCCTGCTCACTGTGTTCGTGCTTGTGGGATTTGCTCAGTAGCTGCTGTGGAACCCAGCCCAGCCCTTTTGCCCCTGCAGTCCACCATGCTCTGGAGCATCCTGTGGCAGCACAAGACCAAACTTTTGTGGGTTTTCAAGGTGATACTGTGTTCTCTCAGCCTGTGTTTTGTGCCCCAAAGGCCATGCCAAAGATTGGCTTTGGGAAGCTTTAATCACCAACCTGCTAAAGTGTTCCGCTCAATACCCTCCCCAACTACTTCAAATAAATGTCATTTAAATAAAAAGGTTGTTCTTGGGTTGTAAATGCAACTTCAAACTAGACTCCAGCCACCTGTTCCCCGCAACCCCCAGCGTACAAATTCACATCCCCTTCTGGGTGTTCCTTGAAGCAGACCAGCAGAGGGGATGGAAATGGGTCATATAGTGCCTGTCTTGTCACAGCCCACCCAGGGCCCAGCTCTCACATGCTTGTGTGGGATGGGCGCAGTGCACAGGGAGACTGCGAGGGTGAGGAGGCCAGAGCAGACGAAGAGCACGATGGCGAAGTAGAGGTAGTGCACTTGGCAGATGAGCGCTGGGCATGCTGAAGGGCGCACACAGCTGCCCGTGCCAAAGGTGAATTCAGGAATGAGGCGTGCCAGGCCCATCAGCAGGCCCCCAATTAGTCCCCAGAAGGCCCCCTGCAGGAGAGACCGCATTAGCCTGCTCAGGATGTCGAGCACTGCCCCCAGCTCATCAGTACACACATTGCTTACCTTCTCATTAACACGAGGCACGAAGAGTGCAAGCACGAAGACTGCAGAAACTGGGGGTGCCAAGTAGCTGGAGACCGACTGGATGTAATCGAAAAGCTGCCCGCCCTGTGCAGCCTGCACTACTGGTAGCCAGGCCACTGACACAGCCACGATGAACACCACCCAGAGCCTGCAGTAGGGAGGCCATAAGTGATTTTACCCGGGACCCTCCTTCCCTGTAATCCTCCTTGCCCCACCCCCAGGCTAGTCTGTGAGACAGGAGGGGTGGAGGAGTAGGGAGGCCTAGGCCTACCCACCGTCCAACTAGTAGCAGCTCCCTGTCACCTGCACGAGGCCGCAGGCGGGTGTAGATGTCCATGGTGAAAAGCGTACTGCTGCTATTAAAGATGGAGGCTAGTGAGGACATGAGCGCAGCTAGCATGACTGCCAGCATGAGTCCACGCAGACCTGTGGGCCAAACAGGCTGTAAACGCAAGGACGCCCCCTGCATTGGCAGTGCCACAGCGTACCCTGCTCGTGTGGCCAAGGGGCAACCCAGGGGCCTGCTCTCACCGTTGGGCATTAGCTTCACCACGAGCCGCGGGTAGGCGATGTTGGAGCAGCCCACTTCCGTGCCGCACACGCGCATACATACCTCAGGCACCACGCAGGCCACTTCATCTGCAAGGGAGTGGGTAGGACAGAGCCTGGCCTGGAAACTAGGATCACTGAGTCCTAGTGAGGACTGGGAATCCCAGCAGGGGAGAGATGGGACCTCTGCCAGGAGGCAGGACTTGGATACCAGCTTCTCTGGTCTTAGGAAGGTACAAGAAGTGGGAGATAGGCCTTGGGATCCTTGCAGCAGAAAGGGCTGGCTGCAGCCCAGGCCTCAGGCAGAGCAGGAATGCAGACATTACCCGGATAGAGGATTCGGCTGATCATGCCCGGCATGACCATGAGGAACATGGGCGTCAACTTCAGGTAACCACATAAAATGCAGCCTGCCTTGATGTGAGTCAGGTTCTTTCCAGCCAGGCAACGCTGCACTATGACCTGCGACGAGGGGTGATCAACTACCTGAGCGTTGTTCCTGGACCCCAGCCCCTCAGGCCCTGCCTCAAGCTGCTGTCCCTTGCACCACCCCTGCTCTAATTCATGCCCAGCCTCTGGCTCAGCAGTTTCCCTGGTTCACTGCCCTGTCACCTCACCTGGTCGCTACACCAGTACCAGCCAGAGACAATGGTAAGCCCCACAAGCAGCGCGGGCCACGGCAGGTCCCCTGTCACAGGGTCCCGGAGCAGGTGATAGGAGTCAGGCCGAGGTCGGTAGCAGGAGCTGGAGATGTTACCCACAGCTGGGTCCTCAGACACCGTCAGAGAAGTCACTGCTCCCAGGTACTTGTCAAAGAGACCCGAGTACCCGCCCACCTCGTGGAAAGCTGTTCCGGAAGGCACCAGTGCTAAGGCCCTCCTCGGGACCCAGGCGCCCCGCCCCCGCCCACCCCTCCCCTATCGGCTGAGCCCCGTACCGTAACCCATGAGGATGAGGGCCCCCCCAAGAATGACGAAGGTCTGCACGGTGTCCGTGTACATCAGTGCTGCCAGTCCTCCTGCGACAGGCCTCAGTCAGTGGGGCCAGCCCAGCCCCCATCCCTCGCGCAGATGGGCCTTTCTACACGCTTGAAACAGTATCCCTTTCCGTAGAACAGATTTCAAAACTGGGCCGACCACCCAGCTCGTGCACTGCTGCACCAGGAAGCAGGGCCTGGTCAGCAGAGCGGCTGGAGGTTTAGGTTCCACTGAGGCTCCTTGGCCAGGCACCCACATGCAGTCTCCCCTTTAGAGACCCCCCTCAGCCCCAGTTTTCTCATCTAAATTGTAAGAGGGAGTGATTCTCTATGGCCCATTTCTCATTCCATCCCGTCCCAGTGGCAGCCCCTCAAGCCCACTTCAGCACCAGACCCCACTACTCTGCTCGGTTCTGCATCTGAGCTCAGGCGCCACCTTGGAATCCTGAGAACTGTAGTGGGTTTGGACAGCGATCTTGAAGAGTGACCAAATCCACTCTCCAGGCATTTAAGAAGGGTAAAATCAGCCAGAAGTAGTGGTGCAAGCCTGTAATCCTAGCACTCGGGAGGCTGAGGCAGGAGGACCACTGTGAGTTTGAAGCCAGCCTGGGCTACACAGTGAGACACTGCCTCAAAGGAGGTGGGGGGTAAAGTCTTCACTTTTCCCCAGTCCCCACTCAAGCCCCAAACCGGGCTGGCACGGATTCTTCTGTTCTTTCTCCTCCCTGGACCACATCACACTTCCAACTCTCTCTGACCTCCTTGCCTCTAGTTGTTCCCCTAAACCCCAAGCACAGCTCCCAACACGTGTTCCAGGCCAGCTCCCCTCCTACGCTTCTGCTGCAGCCACCTGTCACCGTGTAAATCATGGTGATGCCCAGGAGCGCGATAACGGAGGCATAGAGGTTCCAGCCCAACGCCTGCTGAATGAATACGGCCCCGGAGAACATGTCCACCTTGGGGAAAAAGAGAGCACACAGGTCAGTGACCAGGTTCACCTCCTGCTCAGTGCACACCTCCAAGGGTCCCTCATTGCTCATCAGCCTGGCTGTGGCAAATCCCATCCACTGTAGCCACGGTGCCAGGGCCCTGTTCCTCTCAGGCTCTGCCTCTACCAAGGTCTACACCAACATTTCCTTCCCACCCCTCCCTCCGAACTCTCCCGGGTTTCACTAGGCGGCCCCGCCCCTTCGAGAAGCCAGGCCCGACCGCCGCGCATGCGCACCGAGATCTTGGTAAAGATATACAGGAAGAGCGAGAGCACAGACAGGTAGAGGCGGATGCGACGACCGCCGAAGCGTTTGCGCAGATACTGCGGCATGGTGATGACACCCGCGGTCAGGTACACGGGGGCGAAGAGCCAGCCGAGAAGCAGCACCACGAATAGCGCCTGTGGGTACAGCATGACAGCAGAAGGTGACTCTGGGTTCGTCCTTCTGTCCTGACCCCCGAAGGAGCTGAGAGACCTTCTTTTCCTGACCATGCCACCCTAAGGCAAAAGTCCTGGGAAAGTTCACACTGAGGGCCCAGAGAACAACTGCAAAAGGTAACTCTGAGTCGTGGGCATTAAGTACGGGAATCTTGACACCTCCTGGCCCCTTAGCTTGAGACTTTTGGCCCTCACCCCTCGCCAGTTCCTCCAAAGAGGGTCCCTCGCAGCCCTCCACCATCTTTGCCTTATCTAGACTATGAGCCCGTCACACTGACCTCAGCATCTGCCGGGCACTCTTTTCTCCACTCCGCCAAACCTTTTGTCCCTCAATGCTCCACTCAGAGGCCTCCTCCTCCAGGAAGCCCTGAGCTCAAAACCCCCTGATCTCAACCCTCCAAAATGCTCCTCAGTCCCAGGGCTTTGTCTCCTCTTCAGCTTCTGCAAAAGACTTTAATTTGGCCTAGAGATCCTCACTGCAACTCCAAAGAGCTTCTCCATTTTTCAACTGCTTGCCCCTGCTTGCCCCACTTCAGGAAGGCGTCTATGGATGCCCAAGAGAATACCTGGCACCAGCTCATGCAACAAGTCAGGAACGGGACCTTTCCCCATCCTGAAAGTGGCCATCTCAAGCATCCTCCTGCTTCCATGTCGCATACGTGACCCGGACTACCGTCCCAATCTTACCCCACAGTTGGGACATACCACCTCCAGTCTCATATTTCACCCACCAACCACCCCGCCAGGAGCTTCTCCAAGGCGTGATGCTTTCAGAGGTTCCCTCTGGGGCAGGTGTGCTGTGGGAAAAGAGCCCTTACATTCCACTCAAATCCAGCCACAGCCAAGCCACCTGCAGCACCAGTCCCTGCCAGGCCTACGAAGTGGCCGCTGCCGATGTTGCTGGCGAAGAGGGAAGCTCCGACCTGGGTGGCCAAAGGTGGGGGTGAGCCAGGCTGTCTCTCTAAGGTCCCTAGAAAGCCCAGCCCAGCAGCTCTCACCGGCCACCAGATCATGCTTCGTCCTGCTAGGAAGTAGCCACCCACGGTGCCTCTGTTGGTTCTGCACATAGACTGGGGAACAGAAATGGGAGCAGACTTGAGTTTAGGGGCACATCTTTGGACTTCATTAGCTTCCTCAACACATTCCTGAGCCTTGTTGCCAGCTGAAGATTAACCAGCACTGGACTCCCCCGATTGTTCATCCCTCCACCCCCGACCTCCTCCTAGACATCAAGAGCCACCCAGACCCCAATCTTAGTGTCCAGTGCTCAAGCCTGATGGTGGCTAATTTGAAAAGCCTGACTTTTCAGTGGGCCTTGAATATGGATTGCTGGCCAGCCGCACGTGGACAGAGGAGCAGAGACCTCATTTAGAATGCTGAGCTTAATTAAAACCCAATGACCCCCCTCAACTAGCACAATCCAAAAGTGGGAAGACAAGAAATTAATGTTGACTGGGCTTCTCTGAGGCCTTCAAAAGATTTGCTCACCTCCGGACCATGGGTTTTCCCCTTACATATCCAGCATCCTTCCACCACCCATATCTGGGGTCTCTCCAAAACATTTCCCTCAGGCCCCAGAAGCCCATTCTCCAGCAACAACCCTTCGACTTCTCACCCACAAGCCAACACCAATGACCAGCAGGAAATAAGCGGCGATGACCAGAATGTCAGCAGGATTGTCAATTAGGATCCTCTGGTCCCCCAGCGCTGGTTCAGAGCCTGCCTCTGTGTGTTCCTCCATTCTGCCCAGGATCTGCCCCTCAAGGGACCAGTCCCCAGATTCCCCCAGGAGAGGGATTAATGGTTACCTCGGGGGCAGTGAGCCGACAAGTCCCCCAGGTTTCATCACCCCTCCCCAGCTTTATTTAGCTGAATCAGGTCATATCGAGGCCGAAGGCTGGTCCTGGGGAGCTGTACCCTCACATGTTTGGGGTCACGCCTTCTGCCTTCACCTGTTCCTTGGTGTCCAGACTCAGAATTCCATCTTCCACCCACTAAAAAAAACTACCCCCTTCATAGGTCTTTTGGAAAAGGAAAAGGGACCAATGGATGGAGGTAAGGGGGACTTAGGGAAAGGGAAAAGTATGAAAAAAAAGAATTAAGATGTGTTACATACGTGTATCAGCTCCTCACAATGTAATCATTATGTACTGCAAACATGTACTAATAAAAATTAAAAATCAAGAAATTCAAAAAAATAAAAATAAAAGATATATCCCCTTCAACCTTGACCAAGGGAGCCTGGCTGAGCCGATCACCAGGTTCTGTTAATCCAGAGAGATGGTTTTCAAACCCAAAGTCACTCCCGTGCTCAAAAATCCTCCATAGCACCCCATGTACGCAAGAGGAAGTACAAGCTCCTCCACCTGATTTTCCAACCCTGACTCCTGCCCACCCGCCCCACTGGCTTCTCCATACTAATCCTAGAGTGCGCTACATTGCCCTTACCACTTGCTTGCCCTACTCAGCCCAGATCCGTAGTCATACCCCCCCCACTCGGAAGTTTTCATACCCCTCAAACCTTTGCACATGCTGTGCCTTCTGCTTAGAGCACCTCCCTGCTTCCCAAATGGCCAACTCCTCCTCGTCCTTTAGTGCCCAGCCTATAACACCTCTTCATGAAAGACTTTGCTGACTTTTCTGGTGTATTCTGAGCACATTGTGCAGTCCTTGTCCAGGTCTAAGACTCCCTGGCAGACCAGAGATCCTTCATGAGCAAGGACTGATCCGATTCACCCCTGAAGCCCCACTGCTTGGCACAGGGTGGGTACAAGAAAGGGTAGTGAATATCTGCACACCTGCCTTTCTAGAATTGACCAGACTTGGATGGTCAGACCAAGAAACAGTCAAGGGGGACTCTTGTCTGTTTATGGTGGCTGCAATAATCCTTGACATGAGAAACGGAAAATACTGTGTTAATCTGGCCCGTTTACTGAGTGACTCAAAAGCTGCTAGTTTTGAGTGGGGCTCTGCAACAGGTCCAGGCTGCTGTGCAGGCTGCTCTGCCACTGGGGCCATGTGGCCCAGCAGACCCAGGGGCACTTGAGGTGTCAGTGGCAGGTAAAGATGCTGTCTGCAGTCTCTGGCAGCCCCTGTAGGTGAATCGCAGGAGAGGCCTTTAGGATTCTGGAGCAAGGCTCTGCCATTATCTGCAGACAACTACTCTCTCTCTTTGAAAAGCAGCTGCTGACCTGCTACTGGGTCTTAGTGGAAAGTGAATGCTTGGCCATGGGACACAAGGTTACCATGCAACCTGAGCTGCCCATCACGAGCTAGGCGCTCTCTGGTCCACCAAGTCATAAAGTTGGACATGTACAGCAATGGTCCATCACCAAACGGAAGTGGTATATGTGTGTTTGAGCCTGAGCAGGTCCGGAGGGCACAAGTAAGTCACATGACAAAGTTGCCCAGATGTCCATAGCTCCTACTACTGCTATATTGCCCTCTGTCCCTCAGCATATCACTCTGGGCTCATGGGGTATACCATATGATCGGCTGTCAGAGGAAGACAAGGCTCGGGCCTGGTCGACAGAGTGTTCCGCATGACACGCAGGCACCACCCGAAGTGGACAGCTGCGGCATTACAGCCCCTTTACAGGACACCCCTGAAGGACAGTGGTGAAAGGAAATCTTCACAGTGGGCAGAACTTCAGGCAGTGAGCTTGGCCGTACATTCGCTTGGAAGAAAAACTGGTCAGATGTGCAATTATATACTGATTTATGGGCTGTCGCCAGTGATCCAGCCAGATGGTCAGAGACTTGGAAGGAACATGCTGGAAAACTGGTGACAAAGCTATTTGAGGAAGAGGTGTGTGGCTAGACCTCTCCACATGGGCAAAGGATATGGAGATATTAGTACCCTATGTAAATGCTCACCAAATGTGACCTCAGCAGAAAAGAACTTTAATAATCAAGTGGGTAGGATGACCTGCTCTGTGGATAGCAGTCGTCCTTTTCCCACAGTTGCTCCTGTCATTGCCTAATGGGCTCAGCGACATGGACTTCCACTCACCCACGCCGATCTGGCTGCAGCCGCTGCTGGATGCCCACTGTACCAGCAGCAGAGACTGGCGCTGAGTCCCTGATATGGCACCATCCCCCAGGGTGATCAGCCTGCCCCCTGGTGGCAGGCTGATTATACTGAACTGCTTCAATCACGCAAAGGACGACACTTTGTCTTTACTGGCATGGACACTTATTCTGGATATGGATTTGCTTTTCTTGCATGTAATGCCTGTGCCAAAATGATCATCTGTGGACTCACAGAATGCCTTGTCCACCATCATGGCATTCCACCAGTATTCTGACCAAGGAACACATTTTACAGCCAAAGAAGTAAGGCAATAGTCTTGTGTTCATGGAATTCACTGGTCTTATCATGTGCCTCACCATCCAGAAGCAGCTGGATTGGTAGCGAGGTGGAGTGGTCTTCCGAAGACACAGTTACAGCGCCAGCTAGGCGGCAATAGCTTGCAGGGCCAGGGAAATGTTCTGCAAAGGGCTATATATGCTCTGAATCAGCATCCGCTATCTGGTACTGTGTCTCCCACAGCCAGGATTCACGGGTCCAGGAATCAAGGGGTGGAAGTGGGAACAGTGCCACTCACCACTACCTCTGGTGACTCACTAGCAAAATTTTTGCTTCCTGTTCCTATGGTCTTACACTCTGCTGGCCTAAAAGTCTCAGTTCCAGAGCAGGGAAGGCTTGTACCAGGACGCACCACAATGATACCATTGAACGGGAAGCTAAGGCTTCCCCCGATCATTTTGGTCTCCTCCTGCCTCTAAGTAAACAAACTAAAAAGGGAGTTAACAGCATTAGCAGAGGTGACTGACCCAGACTATCAAGGAAGGAGAAGAAATTGAAGAAAGGAGAAATATATTTGGAGTACAGAAGATGCCTTTAGGGCACCTCCTAGTATTACTGTGCCCTGTTATTAGGATCAATGGGAAACTACAACAACCCAATCAAGGCAGGATGACAAATGGCCCGGGACCTTCAGGAATGAAGGTGTGGGCCACTCCACCAGAGAAAGAACCGAGATTTGCTGAGGTGCTTGTGAAGGCCAAGGGAATACAGAGTGGGTTGTAGAAAAAATATATATTTTACCTATACACATGTATCGAATCTGTTCCTCTAGTGAATTTTAACTGATATGAATACTTTAGGGGAATATGATGAGTTTTATTTAAGGAATGCCTTAGTGTGAATTCCTTTAAAAGCAAACCCTAGCTGGGTGTGGTGGTACACACTTGTAATCCCAGCACTGGGGAGGCTGAGGCAGGAGGATCACCACAAGTTCAAGGCCAGTCTGAACTACATAGCGAGACTCTGTCTCAAAAAAAAAAACAAAACCTGAACTAAAACAAAAATAAAATAAAAGCAAAATCTGAGAACAAAAATCTGGAAACCAAACATAGTCATGGGATGAGGAGGAGCAAATTAAGTGCGTATTTTAAGTATATAAGGAGCTGAAGAGGGAGGGACAGGAGTGGGAAGATTCACCGGGACCCCCGCTTGAGTTTCTGTCTTGGCTCCATCACTGTCTATGCAGCCTGGATCAGGTCACCACACTTTCCTCCTGTGGCTCACCGGACACTCGAAATGCACCCATTTCTTGGCATCATGGAATGGGGCCCGAGACCCCCAGCAGATGGCAAAATCTAAGAAGGCTTAAATCCCTTATAGAAAATGGTATAGTATTTGCATATAACCTATACACATCCTCCCACATACCTTATCTCTAGATTACTTATAATACTTAGGAAATGCTATGGAAATCATTGTTGTACTGCTTAAGGAATAATGACAGGAAAAAAGAATATGTCCAGTACAGAAACAATTATTTTTGTTGACATGTTTGTTTTGTTTTGGTTTTGGTTTTTGATTTTTTGAGACAGAGTCGTCCAGGCTGGCCTTGAACTCACTGTGTAGCTCAGGCTGGCCTAAAACTCGAAGCGATCCTCCTCCCTTGGCCTCCTGAGTGCTGGGATTACAGGCGTGCACACCACACCCAGCCACCGTTTTCCTGGAATGTGTTCAATCTAAAACTAGATGAATTCACAGATACAGAATCTATGGATAGAAAGATTGGCTGCACTTTACTGGGGAAGTGATCCCGGTAAGGACTTTGAAGAAGTCAGGGAGTGAGACAGAGAAAGGAGAAAGGCCAGTAAAGGACGAGTTATACGTGAAACGTAACCACCGTCAGCAGCTGGAACCCAACCCCAGAGCGGGTCTACCTGAGTTACTGTGGAGGGCACACCTCAGGAATTGAACCAGAAGGGGCAGGAAGCTGGAGTATCCATTTACCAGTTCCTGCCTCTCAATGCATGAAAGTTGCAGAATCTCACATGCACACATACTCTCTCACACACACACACACACACACACACACACACACACGCACACACATTTCAGGCCTCCCAAATACATGGAGCAAACTTTCTCCTCTGAAGAGTCCTTCAGACAAGAAACTCGCAAAGCAGCAGAAAAAAATGGGTGTCTGGGGACTATCTGCTCGACTTTGGAGGTGGGCCAAGTGGACATAGGGAGGGCACCCAGTGACCGCCTCAGGGTGTGAGTTTAAAGTGCCTGAGAGAAATCCAAGGGCAAGTGTCAGAGGACATAATTAGCTTATGTGCACTTAAAATCTCTATGCTTTCACTGTAGCCTAAAAGGCCCATCATCATGTAACATCTACTTTCCCTTTGACGTCATTGCCTTCTCTCTTCATAGTTCGTTCTGATCTAGCCACGTTGGCCTTCTTTCCTTTCTTCCAATATGCCAAGCTCTTTCCTACCTCTGGGTCTTTGTACTTGCTATTTCTGCTGCCTGGAATGCTCTTCTGAGGCTCTTTGCCTGGCAGACTCTTTCTCAATCTCTAAGTCTCAGCTTACACTTTATATTTTCACAGAGGCCTTCTCTGACTACCTGGTTCCTTTCACATCTCTAATTTAGTTCCCCACTTTTTCTTATCACTCCTTCTTTCCTTCTTGCTCTTTCTTCATTAGCAAATAGTAATTGAGCACCTGCCCTATACTAGGCACTAGTCAGCAAGACAAATATGCTGCCTGCTCTCAAGAACTTTCACTCCAGGTTCAGAAGCAGGTAAGAACAAGAAACAAATGAACACCCACGCACAACAGTGAGAAGTGCCAGGAGAGAACAAGGGCGGCTCCCTGGGACGGATCCCACGGGGAGAGCTGACTTTACCTGCACTTCAGGGAAGCAAGGCCCTACTCCTTCATCACACTCATCACATGTGTGTACTTACTTGTTCATCATCTGTCTCCCCTACTAGATTTTAGTTCCTTGAAGGCAAGGAAGATATCTAGTTGGGTCCTCCATTGCCTCCCCTTGAGACTGACCCAATAAGTGCTCATAAATATTTGGTGAATGAGTGAATCAAGATTGAAGATGGGCAATTCGGGCACCCTCAAGAGACAGAAGTAGTTACATGCTGGGGGTGGACGGCATTCCCCAGCGAGGGTACATGGAATGGGAAAAGGCAGACTAGGAAGAACCGGGGAGGGGAGGCCTGGAGAGGAAGGGTCTGGGGGTCTGCCAGAGGCACAGGCAGGGTTTCTCCTGTTCTTGGCAGCTAGTTCCTCTAGATGAGCTGCAAGGGCCTCACCTGCAGCATCAAAGGCACCTATGGTCTGGACCGGGGCCCAGACTCCCTCACTAGGGAGGGGGTTTAAAGCGAAGGTTGTTAAATCCCTTTGCCAGTCCCTGGGGCTCATGAAGACTCCTGGGATTTAGGAACTCAGGTGGACCCTGAACTTCTCCAGAATTGAAAAGCCCTAGACTCACCCTTCCTTATCTGTTGTGACTTAGCTCAAATACCACCTCTCCTCCAAAGCCTTCCTTGATTCCTAGTCTTGGTTAGAAGCCTCTTTCCGACTTCAGTAGCCCCCGGGGCTTCCCTTAGACACTGCTGGCCACATCAAGTATCATCCTCTGCCTAAGCCTCCATCTCCTCCATCCGTCCGAGGCTCTCCAGGGCAGTGACTGTCTAGGGACAGGGCTGGGTCAGGAAAAACCTCAGAGTTACTGATGAACCAACAGAGAATGTAAATAAAGACTTTGGACATACCGACTTCCCTGCCGTGACATGGCTCTTCAGAGTGGGAGAAGAAAAGGGTAAACTGGGGCTGTATCTGCACGAACATGACAGGTAATTTAACACGTGGGCCAATACTAGTAAGAGGGAAGCTGTGCCTCAGTTGCCAGATCCAAAGGCTGGGCCTGCCCTGACACTTCTGGATGGACCCCACCTCTGAGGATCTTTTAAGAGAAAATAAAATCTGGGACTCAAGCAAAGGCAGGGCAGAAGGGGGAGCATGCTAAGGGCTTATTTCACGGCTACAGGGAGATGAAGGAATGAATGGAGCCAGGAAGGTTCAGGAGTTCCCCAATTTGAGCTTTTGTCTTGGTTCCGCCTCTAGATAGCATAATCTCGCACAAGTAGCCCGCCGCCCTTTCAAACTCAGGCTCACCTGGTACACAAGCTGCCCTCAGCGAGAGCTGAGACTGCAGTTCCTGTCCCGGCCACTGGGCGGTGGCCGAGAGCCCACTGAGCAGGCAGCCCGCACAGGGGCGCCGCGTCCGAAGGCAAGGTCGTCCCGCGCAGAGACACAGCACCAGTGAGACGTGCAATGCGTGTTTATGTACGTAGAAAAAAGTGCACAGATCAGTGAGGGGGCGGGGGGGGCCTGCCCTGGCCTCTGATTAGCAGGCATCGCAACGGCCCTCCGCCACTCAGGGACTCCCTCCAGGGTGGGAGCAGAAGTGAAGGAGGGGTCACTCGGGATTGCTTCAGCGTAAAACCCACTTTGGGGGCGGGTCCTTTTCTGAACACGACCTCCCAGAACGTAGAGCACCTTAGGGGCGGGGCTCCCCGGTGGCTAGGGCCACACAGAGCACGGTTTGGGGCAGCCTCAGACTCAGAGCAAGAGCCCGGGGTCTGGAGGCTCGGGTCTTTCCGGAGGGAAGGGGTCTTTGCCGGCGCCGCCCCCGGGGTCAGCCGAAGAGCTTAAGGAAGCAGGGCTGGCAGTAGGGCTTGCCGGTGCGCTCCTGGAAGGAGCCCTTGGTGAGCGGGCGCAGGCAGAAGGTGCAGGTGAAGTGATCCGGGTGAAAGCGGCGGCCCAGGGCCGACACGCAGCGGCCCGTCACTGGGAGGCCACACGTGGCGCACAGCGAACCTCGCCGGGCGTGGAAATGGTTCTCGCACAGCGGGCGTCCCTCGTGCTCGAAAAAGCTGCCTCCGGAGAAGGGCGCGAAGCATTCCTGAGCAAGGAAGTAAGGAGAGAAAGTCGGCCGCCAAAGCCCAGACCAGGTGACTAGCGCCAGCAGCTGAGAAACACTTCCGGCCCCGCCGCTCCGCCCATCGCGAAGCCTCGCCCCGCTCCTAGCCCCGCCTCCCGCACGCGAAACTCCTTGGTCCCGCCTCCAGTCGCCCCGCCCAGACGTGAAGCCTCGCCAGGCTCCGCTCCTAGCCGGCCTTCCACCCGCCCTGCCCTAACCCCGCCTCCATCCACGATAAGCCACGCCCCATGCAG
Organism: Hystrix cristata; assembly: GCA_004026905.1. Lineage (NCBI taxonomy): Eukaryota > Metazoa > Chordata > Mammalia > Rodentia > Hystricidae > Hystrix > Hystrix cristata. Next base: position 54,837 of record PVJO010006843.1, read on the forward strand.
CACCTAGCCCCGCCTCCCGCCGGCCGTCCCCGGGCTCCACTCGCAGAGCTGCGCACCCTGCAGACGAAGCAGTCCGGGTGCCAGAGCGCGCTTAGCGCCGAGATGTAGTTATCCAGAATGGGGCCTTGGCACCCCTGGCAGCGCGGGGCAAACAGCTGCAGGAAGTCCCGGCGACAGTAGGGGCGGCCCTCACGCTCGTGGAAACCTAAGGGCGGGAACCGAGTGGGCGGGGACTAGGGACCCTACAGGGTCTGAGACCGGCGCGCCAGACGGGCAGTGAGAGTGAGGAGCAGCCGGGAGAGACTGGGGTCCCAGGCGAGGACGGAGGGCAGGAGGGGATGGGAACGCGCGGGTGGGAGACGGTAACCAGAAGGGAACAGGAACAAATCCAGGGCCCGAGGAGTCGAGGGGCGGGGCAGGATGTCGAGCCGACCTGCGGCTTTTAAGGCGGGGGTCGAGCTCTTACCCTCTTCTCCGAAGGGCTCCCCGCAGCTGACGCAGCAGAAATGCTCTGGGTGCCAGTGGGTGCCCAGGGCAGTAACCATCTTCTGCAGGGGATGGAAGGAGACCCTCAGTGTGGCCCTCTGTCCCTTCTTCCCTCCTTGCTCCCGCCTGGAACCTGGCTGACAGGGCTGAAGCATGAGTCTGAGGGCTGGAAGATCTAACACGGAATTTCGGAGTAACGGGGAGAGCTGAAACCAAAGTTGCTTGGGGTGGGGAGACCTGTGAGGAGGCTCTTCCCACGGCCGCCCCGGCTGAGAGACGGAGTCCGTGGGACCTGTCAGGGCTTACATGTCGAATGGGTTGGTTGCAGAAGCCACAACGTGGAGAGAAGCGCTCGAAGTAGCACTCGGGGCAAAAGGGGGCTCCATCCTTCTCGAAGAAACTGCTGCCTCCCAGTGTCATGGAACAGCCGCCACAGATGAAGTGCTCAGGGTGCCAGGCACGGCCCAGAGCAGTCACCACCTGCAAGTTGGGGGTGAGGTCTGGGTCAGAGTGGCTCTGGGACTGCCACATGCCCAGTGAACTGAAGCTTACGTGGCACTTTTCAAGTCTTATCTGAAAATTGAATGTTCAAGGTCAGGCAACCTGTCAGTGATGGAGATTCACCCTGAAAGTCTTCCAGCTTTGCTCTAAAGTAAACATATCCACAAGGCACATCAGGGACAGCGCAGAGGGCCACAATACATTTAGGGGCAGATGAAAAGGTTTTACGTTTTTAAAAAAATCCAAACAAAACAAAATGATTTAATATAAAATAGTAATACTTTCATTTTTATGTCAAATCAGGCCTTTTTCTCTCTTTTTTTTTCTTTTTTTTAATAGAGGAAAGGACCCAGGAAAAAAAAAGTACCTAGAGCCCATGGATGTCACAATGCCACCTGCTTGGCTGAGACTGGAAATTCTGAGGTGGGACTCAGGCACTATTGCAGGATGCTCTGCGCCAACCAGTGGGCACAGATATCAGTCTCGTCTGCTTCGTCAGAGCTCCCAGACCAGACTTTGAAGGGGGAGAGGCAGTCTTTGGATATCCAAGAGATGCTAGGTGGAGCCAATGAGCCTTTTGTGAGCTGGGGTTTGAAAAGGATTAGCACAGTGCCCCGCACACAGTAGGACCACAATAGTAAGGAGAAGATCTAACACGGAATTTCAGAGTAATGGGGAGAGCTGAAACCAAGGTTGCTTGGGGTGGGGAGACCTGTGAGGTCTCACCCTACCAGGGTAATTCTCACCCTACCACTTATTTGCTGTTTCCTCATCTATAAAATACAAATAGTAGACTAATGGTTTGGCTCAGTGGTACAGTGTGCTTAGCATGGGATAGGCCCTGGTTCCATCCTTAGCACCAAAAATAACAAAAAATATTAATAATAATACCCACTTAACAGAATGATTTATGAGAAAACACAAAGCCTGGCTCTCAATAAAGATAGATCTGTGGCTATCCACTTCCTCTCTCATAGGGCTCCACTTACTTGCCCAGCAATAGGTTTATTGCAGGAGCCACAGAGGCCCTTGGCTTGGGTGGGGACACCACGGCGGCTGAGGTCAGACTGCAGCAGCCCCAGCATGGTGTCCAGGCTGCCTTTGCCAGTCGGCCCTGGCAGGGCTGGGGAGCCCTCATCTGCAGAGCTCACTGCTGGTGTGTGGGTCGGCCCAGAGGCTGGAAGCTGCAGTGGGGAGGACATTAGAGCTGAGTCAACAAGGCAGCAGATACGGAAGGTCTAAAATGGGTGGGGGAGTCACAAACTGACACTAGCTACACTGTGCCTGACTCACATGGTTTTGCACACGGAAGTCAGAGAGTGAAGCCATCAGTCTGTCCAGCTCCAGAGTGGCCGAGGTGGCTGAAGGCTTTGGGAGACCAGGAGATGGGGTGGGGGGACTGCAAAGAACAAGGTGCACATCTCAGCCTCCCAGAGTGACACTCGCTCTGGTAACTCAGACATCCAGGATCTGTCCCCTGTCTCCAGTCCTGCCAACTATGCCAAACTCACAGGCTGGGTCTTTTCTTATCTTCAGCTTGGTCCTCTTTCTGTTCTCCTGCAGTCACCTTGCTGGTTGGGAACTGAGACATTATTTCATCTGGAGAAACAAAACAAAAACACTAGACGTGGGGCCACGCTCAACCCACTGTCCCAGTTAAGGCTTTGTGTCCCTTTAACTGCTCCTCTGGGAACTCTGTGCCCCTTAGTCTCTGCCCTGCCCTGCCCCCATCCCATCAGGGTCTGTCTCGATAACCCAGTACCTGTGATGTTGAACTGAGTGGCATTAAGTTCCTGAAGCAAACGGTCTAGCTCACAGAGCCCAGTGCCCAAGACACCACTGGAAGAGGAGAATGGAGGGGCCGCAGGGGCCGCAGGCTTTGGGGACCGAGGCTTGCATACCGTACTGAGAAACAGGGTAGGAGCTTGGGTTTAGGGGTGGGGAATCCGAACCTCCTCACCTGAGCCTCAATTGGCTTCCCCACCCACATGACCCTCACCTGTACAGATGGTCCTTATCCCCAGAGGCTCCGGAAGATTCCTCAGACCCTGTCTACAGAGAGAAGAGACACATGTGTGGAATGACAAGTCCCTGCTCTGCTTCACCCTAGCCCTAGTAGTGGCCCCAGACCCCAGTATCCCATCTCACCTGTGGCTGGTGTCCATAGGGTGGGGGAGGTGTGAGTGGCTCTGGGGGGCGCTCTTTGGGAGCACCTGACCTTGGTATGTGTGAGGTGGTGGTCTCCAGGTCAGAGAGCAGGGCATCTGCAGAGAGAGCCCGCAGGGTGAGAGAGTGAAGGGGTCAAGGTTTGAGCAGAGACAAGGCCTTAAGAGATTAGAAGGTAGGTGTTCCAAGTGGGCAGTATTTGAAAAAGATAAAAGCCAGTATTAAGAGCAGAGGTCAAAAAAAAAAACAACCATAAACACAGGGCCAATCTAAGGCAGAGAAATGGAAAGGTAGCAAGGAGTATTTATAACCAGACATTGGGACTGGCTCATCCTGGAACTCAAACACAAACCCAGCCACATGATTCTTTTATTCTCATCTTTCCCGATGCAGTTAAAACCGGCTCTACTCAAGCCAAATTGAGATCCACTCCAGATTGCTCAATTGGCTATATGCCTGGAGCCCAGCCCCCGGATTGGCCGCTCTCTCTGCCACACTTACTGAATTCCCGAGCCCCTTTGAATCCCACCCCGCGGCCCTGGTGGCGAGTCTGTCCGGACCAGCTTTTTGATTGGCTCCTTCTCCACGGGATTGGTGCCAGTTACCCTTGCTGATGAGCACCTTCTATAGCAGGGTGCTGCCAGCTCTGCTGTTCCGTGGAGCGTTAACAGCACTCCAGCCCCAGTCTCAGCAAACTGGGAGGACGAGACACCTGGGTCCTCCTTCTTGCCCCTATTAAACATCTTACTACCCCAACCCACTTTTCAGAACTTAGAGGCCAGCCCCTGCCCCTTCACTCCTTATGTCCAAGCATCTTGGCGGACCCCTTAACCCGTCTGTAGCTTCTTGGCACTTCTCATCTATTCTTTTCTTTCCTAACCCAAGAACTTGACCTCTACTGTACTTAGGAGCCGGTAACTCTTCCCTTTCCCAAATCCTGGCAGGCCAGCTGGCCGGCTTTCATCTCAAAACTTGATGTCATACTCTCTCTTCCCATCTACTGTCCCAGTCCCTAGACCCAAAGCCCCTCCCTTCCCAGAGCCGCTGAGTCCAGGCGCCTGCGGGCACTGCTCCTCCCTGTCCGTCCTCGGAAGCCCGGACTGAAGGAGCCCAGCGAGGGAAGAAGGGAGGGAGCGGCCAGCCCAGGAAAGGCAGGAAGGGAGCGGCAGGAAAAGGGGACGTGGAGTCGGAAAGGAGGCGCGGGCACAGACGAAAAGCCGGAGCAAGCAAACAGGGATAGGAAGATGCCGGAGCGCGAGGGTGGGGAAGTGCATCCAGGCAGTGATGAGAGGCTGGGGACTCGGGGATCCAGGGCCCACTCACCCAGGTCCTCCATGGCGGGGCGCGGGCGGCGCGCGGGGCGAGCAGGGCTGGGGCCGTGTCCGGTGGGGGCGGGGGCCGGGGGGGGACGTCCGGGAGCTGGAAGCCGGGCCGTGACCATGTAAGGAAGCCGGGACCCGCTGGGATGGGGATGGGGGGGGTGTTAACGGGAGAAGCCAGAGTGGGGGCGTGGAAGAAAGGGAGCACCAAGGCCCACCCAAGCCCAGCCCGCTGGCCTGCTGCGGAGGCGGCCACACCCCAGCCTTGGCCTCAGCGGCAGGAGCCCCAGGCGGCCGGAGCTGGGAGTTAGAAGTGGCTCTTCCAGACCAAGCTCCAGAACCCCTACCTAGTGAAACGCTTAGACCCGACTGAAGCACCCAAGCACCAGCCCCCAAAGCCAACACCTGAGTGCTAGGCAGAGCCCCTCTCCCACCTAGGGCATTCCTGAGACCTGTCGGTGACAGAATTTTTGAATTGGAAGCAGGAGTGAAGTTCGAAGGCTCTGTCAAACCCCAGGTTCAGAGCTTTCCCATGGGGAGACACTGACAACCAAATAAAGAGATCCCAAGCAGCATGCAGACTAGCACAGATCTCTGAGACAGAGACAACACACGTGGTGAAGGCAGACACAGATTCTAAGGTAGGACCCTCCCAAGATCTGGAAACAGATACAAACAGAATGGGGAACTGAAACCTGGCCCTGACCCTGAGGTGATCTGGGTCCCTCTTGCAAAACAGCACTTTCCCAAATTACTGATGAAAGATAAAAGGGAAGAGGCAGACTCCAGCCACAAAGTCAGAAGTCCTCTCTGGACTGACACCCTGAGGAATCAAAGTGGAAATGTGATACTGCAGAGATGGGCATCGCAGACAGCTGTCCTGCAGCAACTCTGCAGGACAGACCTGAGCACTGGACCTAGAAGCAAGTCAGAACCTGGGAAGCTCTTCTAAAAAGCTGATGCCTAGGGGACCTCATGTCCAATTCGGTCAGAAAGGGCCCAGGCATTAGTGTTTTTTAAAAGCTCTCTGCATGATTCTAATGCAGCACCTGAGAATCGGAGCTACACAAATACCCACAGAGGCACAGCACAGTCAAGTGCCAACCTGAGCTCCCCCGCAGCAGACCCTGGCAGTACCAGTCCAGAGCTCTCCTCAAAGTCAGCCTGCACCCCGTGGTCAGGGATACAGAGGTGGGATGACAAAGAGCCTGCCTTGGAAATCCAAGCAATGTGAGGCCTGTCCCCACCCAAAAGCCGGCACAGGGTTTCAGCTCTCTCTGGACATGAATGGAGTAGGTGCTCACAGACTCCAGGAAGGCAGAAGTTCTTCCCCACAGCATCAGACAGTGCTAAGAAACTTGATCCAAGGGATGGAAAGAGACCCAGAGACAGAAGGCCCAAGATGGGCAAAGGACAGTCAGGATACAGGAAAACCAAGGCTGTAGATACATCCCACACTCAAGAGTTCCTTCAGGACCACCCCCTCAGTGCTAAGTTTGTGTCCAGCTGGGTGGCTGTGTCTAAGCAATACTCTCCGTGAGCAGGAATCAGGCTTTCCCTGGGGCCCCAAAACATGTCTCAAATAGAAGGCTACAAACCCCACCCCTATCCCCGCCTCTGGGAACCACTGGACAGTAACTTACTCAACTCCTCCACCTTAATCGTGGCCTGTGTCAAGACAGAGATCTGGACCAGACCCTGCTTATTGTTTAAAGGGAGGGGGGAGCTGCCAGGGCAAAGTAAGCAGAAACACCACAACAGTGGCCTCTAATTCCAAAGTTTTTTAATCTCAACTCCATAGGGCGGGCTCAGGCCAGACATCTAGGACCCTGAGCTGTTCTCCTTCTCTTGGGCCTCACATCCAGATCTTGGCCTTGGTTTCTCACTTCTCACTTCAGACCATCATCCTGGGGTCCAGTTCCATCCTGTCCTCAGTCCTCGATGGTGGCACCTCCGGCTCGGCTTCTACTTGTGCCACTCTGAGAGACAGTACCTCCTTCACAGCCAACAGGTCCTTGGGTCTTGTCCCAGGGCAATCAACCATCTAGGCTGGGACCCTTGCCTCCCGACTCGATCCCCATCACCACGGCCAGCAGAGCGTCAGTCAGAGGCCCTGCCTCCTCACCTGCTGCCTCCACAAGCCCCACGAGGGCCAGAGCCCGCTTCCTTGGGCACCGCCCTGGCCCCAGTGTCCAGCGTGCACAGTGGGCAGCTAGCCGGGGCCGACCCAGGCGGAATACCTCACCCACCGATTCTGGGGCACCCTCGGGACCCAGGTGGATGCGGCCCACAGCCTCTTCCAGCTCTTCTTCAAGCTCAGGCAGCAAGAAACGGCCAGCAGCCTCCAGGGCCTCCTCAGCCTCTGAGCCCAGCAGGGGCTGGCCTGGTGGGGGCACAGGCCCCAGTGCAGCCCCACAGCCCCGGCAGCCATGCAGATGATGCAGGATCGGCCAGGCCGCACTAGCTGACAGGCCTCGAAGTGGCACAAGGTCCATCTGGGCTTCGGCAAAGCCGCCAGACAGCAGGGCCCGGAAGAAAGGGGAGGCAGCTGCTGAGGCTGCTCGCTGAGCAGGGAGCTGCAGGCCCGAGTCCAGTAGGAAGTACAGGTCAGGAGCTGGGACGGGGGCTGGACCTAGCAGAGGTTCATAGAGGCAAGGGGAAGGGGGGTCTACATCCATGGCAATTGCAGGTGGAAAGGCTGGGCTCACATCGGGAGACACCAGGCCCTGGAGACAGAAAAGGGAGTCTGCAGCAAAGAAGAGGAAGAGCGGGTGCGGAGCTGGCCGAGTTAATGCTGTGAGGAGGAGGCGGAGGCCGCCCTGGTCCAGAAGCAGTTTGCGCCACAGAGAGGGCTTCCTGAAGGGAAAAAGGAACTCTTTCAGAAAGTGGAGAATGGTGGATCTGGGGAACAGAAACTCTGCTCTCCCTAGCCCTATCAGACACCCACAACCCCCTCACCGGCAAATGAAGGGCAGGGTCAGCGCACAGGCCACGCGATCCTCAGAACTTCCAGAGAGCAGCAAGTGAGTGAGGGCACCTACTCCAAAGGGTGACTCGGCCTGGACAGTTAGGTTCTGCAGCAGCATCTCACCTGCAGGAGGGCAGAGCAGCTCAGGCTGGGAGCGGTGTCAAAGCCTGAGGTGGGATGGGCATGGCAGGGGCAAGGCCCTTGAAAAGGAGGATGATAAAACTCCTGGGCCATAAATCAAGGCAAAGCAGTGGGGCATGACTGCAGGCCTTGGAGGGGTGGGCTGGGACACTAGAACCAGAAATCAAGACCAAAAACAGAAAGTAGGATGGTCACAGTGCAAGCCCAGATCCTTAAGGACTGGTGAAGGCTACAGTCTGATACAGAAGACAGGGCAGTAGTCCACAGCAGTGCTGGAAATGGCAGCAAGGCCTGGGAGAACACGGCACCTGGGTCTGGGTTCCAAGGCCAGTGTGCCCGGGATGAAAGTAGTCAGGACAGTGCAGACCCCAGAGTAGGGTGGGTAAAGACATAAAGACAGGGAACATTTTGTTGCTGGAGCCAAACCCGGTGTCAAGTTATCTGGGCCCCAAAGTCTGGAGAGATGACAGCACATAACTGTATGTGGGGCTACGGAGCAGAATGGAGAGTCCCATGCCCTCCCCTTTCCAATAGGCCCCTGACGTGAGGTGGCTGGTATTTCTGGGACGGTGGGCTGGAGAAGACAGTCAGAGGGCAGGTGAACAATAAGGTAAGGCTCTGGCCCATGAAAGGCACAGGAGGAAGACAGGGCCTCTCGTGTGGGCAGGGAGCTGAAACATACCCAGCTCGCGGTGCTCGTTTCTGCGCACAGGCCGGGCCCGTGGTGCAGGCCAGTCATCCGGTGCGACGCCGAGCACCAGCCAGGCACGCAGCAGCGCTGCACCATAGCTGCGCACAAAGGCCTCAAGGCAGGCGGGGTTGCAGGTAAGGCGCGCCAGGATGCGGAGTGCACGTGGGCTTGGCGGGCCCGGTGCACCTGTCACATAGGCCAGCAGGCCACACAGCGCCGGACCAGTCACAAGTGCCCCGCTTGGGTCAGGGGCCTGGGAGAAGCGTGAGAGCAGCAGCAGTGCTGGCCCCTCCCGGCCCCAGGGCTCCTCAGTGTTGGCGGGGGCAGCGGGGCTGCGGCTTGGCATGCGTGGTGTGCATGGGGTCCGCAGGGAGGTCTTCGCAGGGGTGCTACTGACGGGGTCTGCTGGCTCTGGCAGTGGACAGTGCTCGGGAGACCAATCCGGAGAGACGTCCCCAGGGCCCACCGCATAGCCCTCAGAGATCAGCCATGACCTGTAAGGGCAGAAGGAAAAGGAGACTGAACCCAGAGCCAAGAGATAGAACAGGGTGAAAAGAGCCATCCTGTGAGAGGAGGTGGAGCTGGGGAAGAGGAGGAGAGTGGAAAATGGGCAACATGGAGGCTCAAAACTGGGAGGAATAAAACAAAACCTCACAATTACCAATGTCTCTCACGTGCCAAGCACTGTTTTAACTGCTGGGGAGAAGCACTGAACAAAACAAAGTTCCTGTGCTCCTGGAGTTTTTGTTCTTTTGAGGGGAAACAAATGACATGAGTAAACTATATTGTATGTTACTGTGAAGTCGATGTGGTGTGAAGTGTTAACAGGGGGGAAAAAGGGTACTAAAAGAGCTGACGCAGGGGACAGCTGATATTTTCAACAGGGTGGTGATGGTACAGCTGAACAAAGACCTGACGGAGGTAAGAAATGAAGGAACACAGGAGGAAAAGTGTTCTAGGCAGGAATGACAAAGAGGTCCCCCGACAGCACCTTCCTACCACACTGAAAAACCAGGGAGAAGACCAGTGTGTATGAGCACAGCAGGCAGCAGGGAGAGTGGTCCTGATAAAGTCAGAGAGTTCACGAGAAGGCTGACACTTATTGACCACCGCTTTGTGCCACATCATGGACAAAATACCCTCATTTCACCTTTAAACAACCCCGTGGGGCATGTGTGTTGTTATCCTCCATTTACACATCAGGAGTGAAAGGCTCAGAATTTGCTTCCCTTGACGTTTCAGTTTATAAGTGATGGTAAGAGAAAAAGAACTTGGGCTCCACCACAGATTACCGTAGTCACCAGGGTATGTACTACCTCCCAGCAGATCTGTCAGGGGCCCAAAACTCAGAGGCAAGGAAGAGCCAAAGCTGACAGAACATCAGGAAAGAGGAGGTGTGTTTGTTTAATGAGGACTGGAAAGTGGTCATGTCAGAAAAGAACAAGGAATTAGGAGTGAGAGTCAATAAAAGTCTTACTGAGATACAATAGAGGGTGAGGGTAGTGAAGAGGCCCAGAACAGATACAAATCCCCATCCCAGGCCCAGAGGCCAGCGGCAAGGACTCACCTGAGGCTTCGGAAGCTTCCAGCCTCTGCCCTCTCAGGGGTCCGTTCCTCTGGGAAGTCCCAGGAGGCAGCTTCTCTTCCTTCTTCTTCCTCTTCGCCAGCATTACCACACAGCTGCCCAGCCAGGAGAGGTACAAGTCCCAGCGCCTGTAGCCGGCCCAGGGCCCCAGTATCATAAAGGAAGCCCACGAGAGCAGCCACTACTCGTGGATGCCAAGCACTGGCACGAGGGTCCCGCAGCAGGCCCATCAGGAGCTCTAAGCCGCCAGCATCCCGCAGGCGGGCTCGGTTGATGGCCTCCCGGCACAGGAGGCACACGGCCCGCACCAGGGGCTGCTGAGAAGCTGGACTGGCCCCATTGGGGCCCCGGCGCCGCCGGAGCTCACCTAGTAACACCTCCACACCACCAGCATTGCCCAGTGCAGGCCGGACCAGGCCCTGGGCACACAGGTTGGCGAGAATCAAGATGGTTGTCTCACGGATCGTCCATTTCGGGTGAGAGGCCAGGCTGACAAGTGGGCCCAGTCCCCCACCCAGACTCAGCTGCTCAGCACAGGCCCGGGAACAGCCTCGACTGAGTTCCAGGAGGGCACGGATGAGGGCAGAGGTCAGCGCAGGGTCTGGGGCAGCGGCCAGCAGCTCAGCCAGTGGGCGCACGACTCCCTGCTGTGCCAGGGCCAGGCGATGCTGGGGTGAGTCTGCAAGGTTGCGGAGGGCACGCACCACACTCTGCAGGCACTGTGAGTCCTGACAGGCTGTCAGGCTGTCCACAAGCAAGGGAACGGCACCTGGAGGAGAAAAGAGAAGACATGGGGTAAGCGAGGATAGATACCCAAGCCCTCCTCCTGCCCCAAGTCCCAGCTAACCCCAACCTCAGAGTCTCCTCACCAGCAGAGTGGATCTCCCCACAGCTCTCGGGTTCCATAGCTAAGTTTCCTAGAGCACGAGCTGTTCGGTTCTGGATGCTGTCTGTCTTTACACACTGCAGAATGGTCACTGCAAGGGAAGTTTGGTCTCTCGTCAGTCACCTCAAGAACGTGGGTACTCAAGGTCAGGGAAGGCCTTCAGAAGATGCTAACACGTAAGCTGGGACCAGAATACTAAGCTAGTATTTGCCAGGTGGATGGTAGAGGATGTTACATGGCAAAAGCCCAGAAATGACACCAAGGGTCTGCGCTATAATTTCATGAAGAGCCTCAAATGCCAAACCAACGGGCCAGGCCTCAAATCTGAAGGCACTGCAAGCCACACAAGGGTTTTAAGGAGGGGAGCGATATGATACAATCTGGCATTGAAGGGCTTGGGGGCCTATTATAGGAGAAAGGAAAGGGGCGGAGGAGTGGTGAAGTGGTTATCGGAATAGTCTACGTGAGGAAGGACAAGTCAGCTGCCTGTCCTTCCCAGCACGGTCTCTAAGCACCTGGTAGAAGCAGGGATGGAAAAAAGCGGATTGGTTCAAGAGATTTTTTTGTGGGGTGCTGGGGATCGAACTCAGAGCCCTGTGCTTGCCTACCACTGAGCTAAATCCTCAACCCCTCAAGAGATATTTTAAGTGCAAAATAGTAACTGATGAGGGTTAACACAATTAACAAAACCTACTGTTTACTGAGAACTTACTAATGTGGTAGACATCTTATCAAACGCATTAGGGTTCAGACACCTCTTGTGCAAGTTATATTAATGTTTCACTCTATCCAAAAAATTAAGATTTTATCAAAACTAGCATAATTTCAGAGGACGAGCAGTGGCGTGTTGCTGTTTTCCCCTAGTTGCCACCAGGAGGCGCCAATTTAGCTGGTAAAGAGAAAAACTCATTGTGTTGCGATTTGGGATTTGTTCTTACTGTGTACTTTTTTGGGGGGGGTGCTGGGGATTGAACTAAAAGCACTCTACCACTGAGCTAAATCCCCAACCCCTGTATACGTTTTTAATAACTTGAAGTACCCAACCTATGCTTAGTTTGTGTGTTCTATAAAAATGTATTTTATTTTCTCTCCACTCTTAATTTTTCGAGGTAGCTATTATTATCCCCCTTTAGGTTTTTTCGGGTTTTTTGCTTTGTTTTGTTTTGTTTTTTGGTGCTGGGGCTCGAACTCAGTCAGGGATTTGTGCTTTCCGGGCAAGCACTCTAACCACTGAGCTACATCCCCAGTCCCTTTTGTTTTTGAGACGGTCTCAAAACTACATAGCCCGAGGCTACGTAGTTCAGGCTGGCCTTGAACTCACTCTGTAATCCCAGCAGAGTGAGTTCCTTCTGCCTCAGCCTCCCTAGTGCTGGGATTACAGGCAAGCACCACCACGCCCGGCTATTATCCCACTTTGGAAGTCCTTGCGTTGTAGGGGTAAGTGACTTCCCTGAGCCGCTTCCTAGGCTTCTTTTTGACCCCCCACTACACCTTTTGGCCTCCAGCTCATCCGCAGGGCGAGGGCGGGGCTGGACACATAGTGGACAGTGAGTGTCTGCTATGAACGTCATAAACAGAGGACAAGAATGATCTGAAAAGTTATCAACTGGTCTCCACCTGTTCAGAGGCCAGGGAGGTGCTAATACCTACATAATTAGTCCGTTTTTATCTGGTGGGCTCGGAGGTAAACTACAGGGAGGGCATGAGGTCTTCAGAGATGGGGATGCTACGCCGTCACAAAGCACTATTCCAGGCCGTGACACAAAGAACGCAAGACTGCCCACGCCCAAGCCCAGAGGGAAGTGCGGAGAGAACCTTTCTAGGAAACGGGGGCGGGGCACTTACCTAAAGAGCGAATGCCTCCGAGTCTGCGCACTTCAGCCCGGCACGCCCCTTCCGTACAACAGTTGGCTAGGATGCTGAGCGCCAAGTCCAGGGTCTTGCGCAGGCGCACTGGCGGCGAAGGCGTCGACGGCGACACAGAAGAGGCGGGGCTAGGGGAGGGGGCGGGACCAGCAGAAGCAGCTGACGCAACAGACAAGGGGGCGGAGCCGGGGCCTGCGTGTGACGGGGCGGGGTCCGCTGCAGCCGCTCGCCGTAGCAAGGCGAGGAGAGGGCGGAGCCCGCCGCGTGCCCGGAAGCGCTCGATCCCCCCCGCTGCCTTGATGTGGCGCGTGCGGAGAGCCAGGAGTGCACGACCCAGGGGTGTCTCGTTGGTAGCTGGGTCCTTTCCCCCACCAAGACCCTCCCCGGCCGCCGCTGTGAGCTGCGCGAGGCAAAACGAGAGCGAGTCCGTGAGGGTTGCTTTCGCAGCCGCCATCTTGGCTCGGGCCTAAGGCTCCGCCCCGCCTGTCGCGGATTATCTGAGAGCGGAACTGTAGGAGAGAGGCGTGGCCAGGCTACTCCTCTCCGAGAGTGCTTAAAATTTGGCGCAGCCGCAGTTATTACGGGAGTCGGAAGTTGTAGTTCTCGAATCCGGAACGGTGGTTCTGGCAGAGTGGCAGGCACGTAGAGATTGGTAGTCATCTAAGCGATGTGTGAGCCTGAGAGGCGTGTGCCTTGCGTCCTGGGATATGTAGTCTGCGCTAAGCTGAACGTATTTAAAATGAACGGGAAACTTCCCTGGCCTCGGAGTTTTCTTGGTGGCTCTAAGAACCCAGACGCGCTACCATGGAATCTTCGTACTGTGCCGCTCCGGTGACTTGGCTACTCCGCCTCCAGCATGTCCTCGGCAGGGACCATTTTTTTCCTTTAGACTAACTTGGCCACCCCGAGGTCGGTCGGGGCCCCAAAATAAGGGCTGGCGGACCTCTAAACCCCGAGGCAGACAGGCAGTGTCCAGTTCCTGACAGCGGCTGCGGATTGGAGAGCTCTCGCCCGTCCAGGTGAATGAGAGGGTTCAACCTACCGATGATGTTCGCTGTCTCTTCCTAGAGTGCCATGGGCATATGGACCTTTCCGTTTCCGGAGCTGGACCTCTAAGGGTCCTAAGTATCCTTTCGTTGTGCTTGTGAGCCGAGGGGCTGGCATCTAGGAAATGCGGCGCACCTCACCCACGGTGGAATCCACGGCGCCGGAAGTGGCTAGAGAATCTGGACGGGGCGGATCTGCAGGGGAACAGGACACTGGAATTCGTGGGACACCCCACACCCTGGTCCCTGGATTGGAAGGTTGGGCCGTCTGAGCTGTCTTTCTCAGTGTGTCCAGGGCAGCCAGCCGGCTGGGGAGTGCGGCTTGTCCCGTAGTACCTGCGTAAGTCAGGATCCGTGGAGCAAGCCTTTCTGAGCCGTGTAGTGACAGGTTGGAGGTGGGCATTCTTCACCTCCAGAGGGGAGCACAAGGAAGGCTGTGTTCTGGCAGAGGAACCAGACAATTTACACTTGGGAACTTTATGTAAGCCCTGAGGTGTGTAACCCCATTGAAAGATTAATCACATCAGATAACTATCTTTACTATTGAAGCTAGGGTGGTGGTGCCCAGTGGAAATGCAAAAGCCCGGGAGCCCCGTCTGTTGAGTTCAGAGGATGCATTATGGCATTTACACAGGGGCAGAGTCCCCATATTTGCCTTCTTACCTTTCGTCTTCCTCAGTCCCTTCCCTCAAAAGTTCCCCGGGGTCTTTCCCTTATCAATAGAGGAAAAAGTGAAGATCCATTTGTGCCTGGATGTTGCGGACTGAACGTGCCCCTTAATTTGTCACTGAGGAGGGATGCTCACATTCTTTTTTTTTAAGCAAGGTCTCACTATGCCGTGCAGGCTGGTCTTGAACTCACTATGTAGTGTAGTCCAGGCTGGTCTTGAACTCCTGGCAGTCCTCCTGCCTGAGTTTCCCGAGTGCTGGGATTACAGGCATGCGCCACGACGCCTGGCCAAACCTGTTTCTACCGGTAAAGAGCCAAGGGGAGGCTTCCACTGTGCTGTGTAATCTGCACTCAGGGCAGAGTGCAAGCTTTGAACCCTTCCCTTTACTCCCTACGGCCACCTGTGTTTCTAGGAGGGGGACAGACTAGTCCTTTTGAGGTTGGCGTGGAAGTTACCTGTTTGAACGAACATTTAAATCAAGAGCTCTCACATCATCTAGATTTGTAGGGGTTTTTTTTTTTTTGTACTTTTTTGTTTAAATCGTAAGAGTCAGCATTGTTTGATTTTTACACCAGTAATTTGTTGAGTAGTGGCTGATTCAGGCGTGGATAGTCCCTGCTACTCCTTGTTGTATCCCTGACTCAACAAATTTCCTTTGTGTTACTCATCTGAGCCCTACAGAAAGGTGTTTGGGGTTACCATCCCCAAACACTATGGTAGGTGAGAAAGACCTTTTCATTCAGTGAAGCCAAAATGACCATTTCACTTCACCTTTTCCTGTCTTCTATCATGGTATTTTCCTTCCCTTCCCTTCCCTTAACCTTTTCAAATGACAGAACTACTGTTCTTTTTTTTTTTTTTTTTCAGACCTATCCTTCTTCCATGAGTCTGCCTATCTCCTCCCCCTCCCCCTGTGACTACTCTCTTAATTGAAGCTCCTTTCCTTATCTGAAAAGGGGAAGGGGCAAAGCATGCAGGCTGAGCCAAGCAAGATGGAATTCTTGTATGCCTTGATTAGAGGTCAGAATATTGGGTCCTGGGCCCTGTGGGCCTCAGGAAAATGGTCTGTGGCAGACATTCCTCTCTGAGCTGTTGTGGGATCCAAACAGGTATAGAAGCATTCTGAATGCTAAGGCCTGAGTAGACTGGGAGGGGCAGAAGTGGGTGATGTTGTTTCCCCTTTTGCTATCTAGTTCAGGACATAGGATTGACTGTAGTACAATTACATTTTTTTCCGATCTCATCCAATCTCAGGATCCAGCTTCTTGGAGTATAGTGTGCACTACAGAGCCTGGTGCTATGGGGTAAGTGAGGCCATCCTCTGGCAGGCCAAGAGTCCTACCTACCTGTCAGCTCAACTGGTGTGGCAAGTACTTCTAGAGGGGTACTTGGGGTGCTGAAGCAGTGCCCCCCGACTCCAGGCCAAACTATGGCTGCATTGTCCATGCTGACTCCCAGTGTCCCACATGGGGCACAGACAGAGCCCCGAGAAAGGCCCAATCACTGCCTAGTGATTTGCAGTTTCTCTTCCCTGGGAATTCTGATCCATTTCCTGAATAAAAGAAGAGGGGGAACTGTCTTTACATAATGAGGATGAGCTGGCTGAGGGCAGACCCACCCACCTCACACCGTAACCCAGCTACAGACTGAAGATCTCAAGGCTGTTAACGTCAGGCATGGGTGCAGGTGAACCCCTGGACAGGTGCAGAGATGAAGGGAGCATTTGAAAATAGAATGGTAGGCAGAGGGATGGCTGGCTAAATCCAAGGCCAGCAAAAAAGGAGTTTGGGGGTTTCCTGACCCCAACTACCCATGAAGGAAGGATAGAGGAGAAGTACTTTGCAAGAAGTCCAGGAACATGATAATCCCCTCTGACCTAATAGGATGCTCCCCTCTCCATCATATCTCCTGGCTGACTTTGATCCTAGGAATGTGAAGATCTCAATGTCTCAGGTGAGTCCTGGTTTAGGGACTGGCACTTACCTGATTTATGACTTTCTGACTTCTGAGAAATCCTCAGCGGACCTCCCTGCCTTTCTTTTCCCACTGCTTCCCCACACCTGCTGCTCCGTGCAGCCTCTTATCTCCCCTGAACCCAAAGCTATGTCAGCCCTTGTGCTATAGCTGTCAGAGCTGAAAGGGAGGAGGGAAGAGACAGAACTCCATCTGGACCCCCGACTGTGGAGAATTTCCGTGAATCTTGAACAAGGGGTAACTACCATCCCAGTCAAATGTTCTGACCTGGAGGTTCACAGTGTTTGCTTCTAGGATTGGCCACAAAAAGCCAGGATTGGAATTCCAGGACTTTTAGCTCAGGAAACCTGTCATCAGAGAATCCCAGACTCCTTTCCTGGACCCCATAGGTCTCAAACACACAACTAGTTTGTGTTTGGTTTTCATTAAGATTTATACCAATCTTACTTTTTGGAGTATTTAAAAATTAACTCACTTATGTAATCTTTACAGCATCCTGTGGAGTATGTACTGTATTATTTCCATTTGACAGAAACCTGAAGCAGAGAATAACTCAATGGAGGTGGGGCTGAGGTGCAAACCAAGGCAATCTGAACCCAGAGTCCACGATCTTAAGTATCCTCTATGCTCCAGGAGTAAGAACAGGAGACCTCTGCGTGTTTAAAAAAAGAAAAAAAACAGTTCTCCAAGTATAGGCACCCAAGCTCATGCCCTCAACTCCAGAAAAGGCCTCACTCCCATCTAAAACTTTGTATCGTGAAAGAATAAATGAATTAGTGAATCTGACTTCTAAGTGAATGGTTTACTATGAGTAGCAAGTTAGGGAAAAATATTCTTCAAAGGAAATATGTTCCCTTTCTGCTCCCTAACTTGTTTTCTCCCCTTCCTGAACAGTTAGATCAAGGCCTCTGGGAGCAGACAGAGCAAGATAGGCATCTACTATGACAAGTGAGATACGGTGGGCCAAAGCAGTGCTTCTGAGTCCTGGAAGGGTGGAGAGGGTGGCCTGGTATGAGCTGTCAACCTGACAGGGTTAAGAGGGCATCAACCAAGGAAAGAGATAACAGGTCATGCCTCTAATTACCCACCTTTTCTGACTAGACCCCACCCATTAACATCACATCTGGCTATACACTCATCAGTGGACTGATTCATCGATGAGAATAGCACCCCATGATCCAGTCACTTCCCAAAAGCCCTACCTCTGTGCCCTTGAGGCTTGGTGGGACATCCAGGCATAAACCATAACACCTTTCTTCCAAGCAAAGTAGCTCCTCAGTCTTCCAAAGGAGCCTGGGTTTGGGTGAATGTAAGGGTGAGTTTGTTTTGCACCCTCTTTCCACCAACCTCATCTTACATTACAATGGGATAAATTGAAAATGAGTCCAGAATAAGTATAATAGGCAGGATAACTTCTTTTTTTGAGGGGACGGTTGTTGAGAATGGAACCCAGGGCTTTGCACATGCTAAGATTGTGCTACCATGGAGCTCAAGCCCAGTCCTTAATGCTAGTATAATATTTGCAAGAGCCTAGAATGAATTCTACCCAGAGAAAGCTGAAGGCTGGTCGAGCCAGCAGGAATGTGTTAAGATGACAATGTCCAAAGCTTCTAAAATTCTTGGTTAATATTTTTTAATAAATCTTACCATTAAGAAGATGATAATCAATAGATTTAAATATTTTTCATTTTAAAATTTTTATTTATTTTAGAAGTAGCACTGAAATAAATTTGCAGCCTATTTAGTTATTCATATTTTGAGACAGGGTCTTGCTAAGCAAAGTGTCCTTTGCAGTTTTGCTGTAAAACTGCCTTTTGTAGTTTACTCTCTCTCCCTCTCTGTAGAGGCTTGTGATGTAGGAATGTGAACTCTCCACTTCCGTGGAAAGTAGGAACAACAACAAGGGGAAGCTTATTCAAGAGGAAGCCCTCTATCATAGAGAACATCAAGGTGTGTTGGGGAAAATAACTCCCACCTGCTAGATGTCAGATGTGCCAAGTTTTCGTCTCCTGAATATCAAAGAATGAATTTTGAGGACAAAGGAGGTAAGAGTAGGAAAGGCCGACTGAAAGAAAGCTCCTGAGAGACAGGAGGGGTCCTGAAAGTGGGTTGCCATGGAGGTTTCTCCAAGAATATTTTATACAGCAAAATCACAATGTGGGTATAATGTGGGTCAAATTACAATCAACCAATAGGACTACAAATATAGTCACTTGGCTAATATGGATCCAGTAAGGAAGTAGGGCACATGGCAAGGGTATATGGCTAGGATCATTAGCTTTTCTGTAACTTCTAACACAGAACAAAGGGAGAGGGATGGGAGGACAGGTCCAGATCTTCTGGTCATCTGCCTGTGCCTCTGATGCCTGTCTGGACTTAGTGGACCAGGGATACTCATTACAGTATAATTTCAAGTTGCTGTTTATCTCTCAGGAAGTTTGCAGGCTTGGCTTTGGTATCTCTGTCTTGAGGCCTGGCCCTCTTCAAATGTGCTTCCAAGCCACAATTTTGATGTTTTTCTCTTTTGCACTGATTCTTTCAAGGGCCCAATCCCTGTCTGACCGCCTATTAATTTCTACCTTAGCTGTCTATAATAAACACTGCCCAGGGACAGTGTTAACTATTTCTAGACTCTAAGAATTTTATAAAACACTTTCAGATCACATTACCTGGAAACATAAAATAGGGAACTCCCAGGACAACCTACTAAGGATTGGGAGCTGGGACTCCTCAGAGACTGTGAACTCACTGGCTAGGGCAAACCAGTGCCTGGCGAGAGACCCCACAGGTGCACTAATTGTGACAGGAGCTTTCGGCACAGTTACTCCCTGACCTGTCAAGTTAAAGTCATGCAGTGAGCTGCCTGATCCCTGTCTTAACTGTGGAAAATGTTTCACCCAAATTCCAGCCTGCTCTCGCAGCAACAGATTCACAAGTGGGATGTGCCCTAAGTGTGGGGCCTTTGGGAAAGAAAGATTTTTCTCAGAGTGCATCCTTTATCCAGCACAGAAGGGTCTGCACTGGCCAGAGGCCCTATCCCTGTCCCCTGTGTGGCAAGGCCTTCTGTGAAAGCTCTAACCCCTTTAAGCACCATGAATCCACTCTGGAGAGAGACCTTACATCTGAGGAGAGTGCGGCAAGGGCTTTTCAGTCAGCTCTCTGTTGCTGGCTCCCCACGGGCTGCAGCCCTGCGTCTGGCCCCAGTGCGAGAAGGCTTCGGGGATCGGTTGAAGCTGGTGCACTATGAGAGGGTTCACACGGGTGATCATCCCTTCTGCTGTTCTGTTACTGGTTTTTTGTCCCAAAGATTTTTTTTTAGGGGTTTATTTTCAGATTCTTGATATCTTGAACAAAGACTTGGACAAGTGAAAACAGATTTACATTTATTAAGGATTTACATTTATTGAGAGTGGAGAAGAAATACACTCTGCAGAGTGAGAGTGGGCTGCTGAGAAAGTTCAGTGACCACAAGGTTAATGGTGGGGGTCTTTTGTATCTCACATTCCTCATCCTGGTGTCAGACCTAAACTGTCCTATCAAAGGCTGGCTTAGTTTCGTGCCAGATGTAAATGAAGAACTGAAGATAGCACTTTTTGATTGGTCCCTCCTACAGGATTTGGGAACTGCATAGTCATCTTGGATTCATGTTCTGCACACGTGTTCTGGGTCTTCTGTTGTGTCAGGTCACCCACTTGCTCAGTCGGTTTTGCCCCACCCTGATCTCTGTGCCTCAGGACTGTGAAAATAGCTTTAGTCAGAAGAGGGCCCTCACCCAGCCCATTGCCTGCATACATGGGAGGAGGCTTCAGGACTCAGGAAATGTGGGGAGAGCTTCAGCCTCCACAGCAAGGTCAGCTGGCATGTTGCTTGGCACAAACCCCAGCCACCACTTCAGGGCTCTGGCCACAGCAGCCCTCCATTCCTCCAGCCCACCAGAAGACCTGGGTCCTTCCTTCATTTCCAACCTCTCTTCCTTTGTCCCTCTCCTCAGCCACCATGCTGATCGTGCCTCCCACTATGCCAGTCAGGCTCCTAGGAGGCTCTTAAACCCACCCTTCTGGTAGAATTAAACTGTGGGTTCACTGACTCCCGTAGTGGAAAAAGAATTTTCAGGATGCAACAATAAGAGGCATAGAGGGACTTATCAGGCAGAAATTTTAAAGCACACACTCAAAGAAATAGAGGGCAGGCCTTCAAGAGAGAGAGGTGCATTATGGTTTGGAGTTGGGTATGTTTATAAGGGTCTTGGGTGTCTAGAATGGGTGGTCTGGGGTGTGTATTCCATCTGTCAGGTAACTCATCAGGTGGCAAGTGTTAAGATGCGCATGGTCTGTGGGAGGAAGCAGAGTTTACAGGTGAAGCGAGGTGGTCTATTCAAAGGTGTACAGGTGAAAATGCCAATTTTCTGGTGAAAAGGAATTGCCCAGAATCACTGTGTCTTGGAAGAAGAGGGACAAAATTTAAACTGGGTTTGTGTCCCAAAGCTGTAATTTTTCTTAAAAATACGATTTTAAAATTCCAGTTTTCTTTGTCTCCTTTTTATCTATCTTTATTTCTTCTAATCCTCCTACCTCATCACCCTACTCTGTCTCCCACTTCCAGTCACAACCATCTTCCCCCAGATTCCTCACCTCACTCCAGGCTTTCACCCTCACGCATGCGTTGTATCGCTCCATTATTCATCAGTCCTCCCTCCTCCTCTACTCTCTACCTCAAGAACTCACAGCGGGTCCAGGTTGCAAGTTCACCCTCCCTAGAAAACCAGGGGCATCCATGGCTGCGAAGTTTACCTGTCCTGAGTGTGGGGAGTTTCTCAGCCCGTGGCAAGCTTCTCTGACACAAGTGCACTCAAAAGGTGATCGGCTGTGTGCCTGCTCTGAGGGTGGGAAGCGCTTTACTCAGAGCTCCTCCCTGATCTAACTAGAAGAAAAGCCACGGCTGTGTGTGGAACGGGGTTAGGGGCTTCGATCAGGATCCTCATGGGAACTGCTGTGGGCGAACCGGAGATCCGGAATGCCAAGGTGCTTCTGGGAGGCTCAGAAGTGAACCAGGTAGCACCATACCACCCACCTAGCAGCACAGGAGGCTGGCAGTGATGGGGCCCAGAAGCTATAGGAGCGTGGGCCTCCTGAAGCGGTTTAGGCAATACAGACTAGCCCTACTGTCGGGGTCACTGTGGGCGTGACTTTGAAGGGAACACCAAGCTCCTTCCCACCTTGGGACCCACCCTGGAGAGAAGCCCTGCCCATGTCTCCAAGTGGGAAGAGTTTTCAACCAGAAATATAACCTCGCTGGACACCAAAGAACCTATGTGGTGCAGTCCTAGGTGGACTTTTTATAGCTTTATTATAGGCAGATAAGTTAGATAGAAATTAACAGGCAGTGAGACAGCTGGGGTCTCAAGGGAGTCAGTGCAGAAGATGAGAACACATCACAACTGTGGCTGGAGGCGCATCCATTGAAGGCCAGGTCTTAAAATAAAGATGCAGTAACCAGGCCTCCCTGCCTCCCTGAGGGACAAACAATAGCTTGAGATTGTACTGTGATTGGTATCACTTGGTCCAGTAAAGTCCAGATAGACATCAGTCTTCCCGGTGGGTGACCAGAGCACCTGGCCCCATCTGTTCCCCAAAATGCCTTCTTTCCATGTACCCTGCTACGATACTCGCTTCTCTATTCAATCAATATTAGCTAAGCAGCTATACTTGTAATCTTCTAGGTTGATTGTTGTTTGACCCACATTGTACCCACATTCTGACTTCACTGTATAAATTACCCAACAAAGGGCTTTGGTTGCAACCCGTTTCCAGGACCACTTCTGTCTCTCAGGAGCTCTCTCTCAATAAACATTTCCTACTCTTAACCCCCTTTGTCCCTGGGAATTCAATCTTTGATTTCAGCAGACACAAACTTGGCACATCTGACATCTAGCAGGTTGGGAGTTGTATTTATCTAATATCAGCTTCACAAGTAGATCTGTGCATTGGCATACATTTCCTCC
This sequence comes from Hystrix cristata, assembly GCA_004026905.1. NCBI lineage: Eukaryota > Metazoa > Chordata > Mammalia > Rodentia > Hystricidae > Hystrix > Hystrix cristata. Next base: position 77,137 of record PVJO010006843.1, read on the forward strand.
CTCCGGCCATATTCATCTTTTTTTTTTTTTTTTTTTTGGTGGTACTGGGGATTGAACCCAGGGTGGTATTCGCATTGAGCCACCCGCCTGCCATTTTTTGAGACAGGGTCTCACTAAGTTGCTAAGTTGCCCAAGCTTGGTTCAAACTTATGATCCTCCTGCATCAGCCTCCCAGAGTGCTCGGCTTATAAGTGTGTACCACCATAACTGGCTCCATACTCCCTCCTTAAGATTTTTCCTTATAATTAATCTTCCCTAAGAGCGCTGGGTCTTTTGTTTGTTTCTGCCCGCCCCCATCCTTCTCTCTCCTTTACCTTAAACTTCACAGTTCACAGAGTAAAGGATTTAAGCAGGTGGTAGGCAAACATATGTTACTGAAATATGGGACTATTATTGATAAGGACAGGAGTAATAAGTGATATCTCAATAATAGGGATTACCATCAAATTATTACTCATGATTTTTTTAAAAGCATTTTAAAAATTATTTATTGGTTGTCCTAAGAACATGCTATTAGAACAGAAAAAAGTGTTATCCTATGAGAATTCAAACTACATAAAAGTCCTTAATACCATCACCCATCTAGTTGCCAGGTTTGCTGCCTTCCTTGAATCGTCTTTCTCCCACAGTGCTGCACCCAGGCTCAAGTCTCATCAGGCACCACATTGTATTTGTTTTACTTCTGAGATGATTCTCAGTTCTACTGCCTTTCCCTTGCCAGTACTGCTGTCTTAAGTGCAAATCCCTGTCATCTTTTACCCAGGTTATTGCAAGATTCCTAACTGCCTTCTGCTTCCAATCTTTGCATTACAGTTCACTATCCATGTAGCCCACTAGGGGGGTTGGGGATTTAGCTCAGGGATAGAGTGCTTGCCTAGCAAACGTCAAGGCCCTGAGTTCAATTCCCGGCACCCCCCACCAAAAAAAGAAAGTGGAATACAGCCCACCAGTTAGAGTCTTCTGTCAAGCCCCAGACTCTACTACTAAATCCAGTGTCAACCTCCTGCATCCATGCTTGCCCCTGCCCTTCCCCAACAGAGGGCATTCAGTTGCCTCAGCACGGCATACATGGTTTCTCAGCTGGGCTTTGCTCTACTGTATGAAGTCACTGGCCGTGGCCTTTCACATCTCTGGGCCTTTGCACTTGCTTTATTTTTCTCAGCCACTCAGAACACCTTTTCTGTCTCCCAAATTTATCCTACTCATCATATGAGCCCCACCTCCATTGAAAACTTTCCCAGACTCTAATATCACACTTGGTGTGTTAACTGTTTAAGTAGCATTATTTGTGAACCATTGTGAATGGCTGGTGACATCTCTTCCTCCCCAGCAGACTGTGAGCTTCCTAGCAGAAATTCTGGCACAGGCCTGACTCATAAATACACACTCAATAAGTATCACTTGAATGAAGGAACTACTTCCAGCTGCTGAAGTTTTTATGCTAATATTCATGTTTCTTTTATCATTGTTGTCTTCCATAATACAAGGTGGACAAACTTGGAAGTTAACCAAGATGACCATGAAAGTGACCACACTTGACCTAAGTTTTCCTGGTTACTTCGTCTGTCATTCAATGACTTTACGGTTATTATTTCTATAGTGATAAAGAAAGAAAAGCAATGAAAAAAAATTTCTCAATGGCCACATCAGATTTTTAGCAGCAACAGGAATAAATACGGTATACGTATTATCCGTTTTTTGTCACTGGCTCACAATACCCAACACCTACAATTTAAAGGCGGAGAGATTTAATTTGGTTCATAGTTTTAGCAGATTTATTCCATTGTCAGCTGGCTCCAAGACAAAAATATCATAACAGAGGGGCTTCACAAAGGAAGGCTGTTCACCTCATGGTGGCCAGGAAGCAGAACAGGGGAAACAGTGCCAGGGAGGAAGGGGCCAGGAACCAGATACCTAAGGTCACATCTCCAGGGCCTGCCCAGACACACCGGAAGTGTGCTTTACTGATCCTCTAGGTGGCTCCCAAGTCAATCGAGTTGACAAGCTTAACTGTCTGTCGCATAAAGTCCTTCATGTGTCTTTTCAATAATCAGCATTTACTAATTGCAAAATACTGGTTTAGAAAATATCTGAGATTAATAAGTCACCATTTTAGGATCCCTTTTATACTAGCTGGCCTAGTAGATAAGACACATAGGATGCTAGATAAAGGTTTTACATGGGAGTTGCCACTTCAAACTCTGTCCTTGGTTAAAATTAGCTTTGTCTCGGGTCCCACCAGTCACAAGGCCACCTAAGTACACACTCTGTGAATGTGGCTGGCATAGCCAAACTCTTGTCCTCAGCATCAGATAGAGATTTGAGAGAAATCAGGTTACAGGATATAAATTTATTTTGATGCGTAACATTACAGTATTACGAAATGGAAGAAAACAAAAGTACAAAGATTAAACCATTAAATCTTTTGCAATTTGGGCTGTACAACAATGTATAATTTATTTGACTAATTTTAACAAATACTAAATCCCTTCAAGTGCCCATTAAGTCTAATTCATTAAAGCCTTAAAATATACTCCAGAATGTTGATTGAAAATATTTATATCTATCCTATCTATAAAAGAAGGTGATACACTCTCAACAAAACATGGATCATAGTACACAGGGAACACATCAGAGATTTTCTGGTAAAGGTTTAGAGAAAAGCTATAGTTTCATATAAAAACATTTAACAGTAAATTAAAATTTAAAAACCACATCTTGGGTTCATTTTAACAAATGGAAGATTTGCTATTTCACATAACTGAAAAGCCTAAGGATAACAAAAGTTTCTCAATTGAGTACATCTTAATCCAGGAGTTCAAATAACAAGGCTACATCTCTCTCCATTTTTAAATCCACTCTTACAAATGACCTCAGTATTGGCTTCAAACTGAGGGCTCAGCAGCTCTGAAGAATGACCAACACACTTCAGACTTCATATGCTACATACTGAAGTTTACTTAAAAACTGCCAAGTTTGTTCTTCCCTCAAAAAACAAAATAAACCTCTAGAAACAGGAAGCTTTGGCAGCAATCCAATTAATTAATTGTGTGAGAGAAAACTTATGAAACATGGTACGTACGAAAGCTGTACTGCATGTAAACTGTGCAGACAAAATCACGATCAGCCTGGAAAAGCACGATTTAACCCAAGTGTCTGGAAACTTGGGCAAATGAGCCTTGTGATGGCCCAGTGGCAGAGGATGGTCACAGCCCTGGGGCAGTCACCAACTCACAGGAAGAGAACAAAGGAGCGAATTCCCAGCAAATTGTTTGCCAAAGACCAGGAAACCTCTGAGGGGAACTTAGAGGAGAAAGGGAGCCTAGAAGCTTTCCAAGTAAAAATATCCTTCTTTCTGTTTTCTCTAGGAGCCACAGCGGTACCTAAATAGGGAGAGGATTTGGGGGAACTATGTAGGGTAGCAGATGCCAGGCAAAAAAAATAAATACTTTTTTTTGTGGAGGGGTAGTACTGAAGTCAGGGCATTGAGCTACATCCACAGATCCACAGACCCTTTTTTTTTTTTTGAGACAAGTTCTCATTAAGTCACTAAACTGTCCAAGCTGGCCTGAAATTTGCAATCTTCCTGCCTCAAACTCCCAGAGTGCTTGAGTCAGGTAAATTTAAGGCCTTGTCTCTACAGTAATTCCAAGGTCCAACCCAGACAAAACAACTGTAGGAAGACTCCAGGATAGCTCAATGAGGGCTCAGGAATAATTTAGCAATACTGTGTTAACAGTTGCCAACTGTTACGGTTCATGTCTAGATGTCCCCCCAAAGCCTCATATGGTTAAGAGGCTGGTGGATCTAGAGTGTGTGATGCTGGGATTAAGGACGTGTGATTACTAAATCAATCCACTGACTGGTTTAGCACCGCCCTAATCCCAGCAGCCTGGATAAGATACAAGGTACAGGAAGAAGCTGGTTAACCCCCCACCCCCTGCTGCCTTCTGCCTGTCTGCCATGCCACTCTGCCTCAGACCCAGCTGAATGTGGACTGAAACCTCTACAAACTGTGAGCCAAATAAACCTTTCTTCCCCTAACGTTGGGTGTCTGGAATTTTGTATTAGCAATGAGAGAAAAGTGACTAAGACAACATCCAATGAGGAAAAGGAGGGACAGGGAAGAAGAGGAGGAGGAAGTTGGTTAAGAGGAAGTTAGCTTTCAGTTTAGACCCAAGGCAAAGTACGAGTATAAAACCCCTTGAAAATGTACCTTCCTCATAGATCTTCTGAAAATGGCCTCCCATTTAGTATCTAGAGATGAAGTAGGGAGGGAAGGAGAGGAAGGGGAGATAGAAAATAAAAAGAATTAAAATATGTTAAGTACATGTAGGGGTTGGCGATTTAGCCCAGTGGTAGAGTGCTTGTCTAACAAGTGCAAAGCCCTGAGTTCGATCCCCAGCACCAAAAAAAAAGTACATGTACCTGTTCCCTACAATGAATGTAAACATTATGTACTGCAAATATGTAGTAATAAAGAAAAAATGTACCTTCCTCATTTTTCTTTTATAAAGTTCATATTAGGTACATTACCCTTTGATGAAAAGCTGGAGGCACCCTGTTACACTGTGGTTCTGAAAAGGCCTTTCTAAGGGGTTAATCAATATAACATGGTTCAAGCATTAGTTGAATACATATTTCAGAACAACTACTTCATGTCAAGTTCCATGTTGGGTGCTACGGATACAAAAGTGAATACCATACCAAATTCATGCAGGCGTGCCTAGGCCTTCCTTCTCCTCAAAGTAGTCAGATCTTTCAGCTTGAAATGACACATTTTGCAGAAGACATTTATCACGTTATGGGTGCCCAGAATCTTTCGAATACTGTTCCTGTATTTGGGGATTTTCCTCCATAGTATAATTCCTGCCTCAAGACAAATGGCAGAACTCAATTTCCCAGCCTTTCTCAGGGAGGGAACACAAGCAATGACCTAGGTATTGCCAACAGATGCAGCTATGGAATTCATTGACTGAGGAGAGGGCAAGCCAAGGAAACAAGCTTCAGGAAGAACTCATTCTGAAGACAGGTTAAGAGTGGAAGAACCTAGCTTCCTAGGCAGCATTCATGAAGGCTGGGGCAACCAGGGTCCAGCAGCTGGCCCACAGAATCGTCTCTTTCTCCCTGTCTAGACTGTAAACCTCTCTAGCTGTCCCAGAGATACCATGAATTACCTAAGATTCCCAATTGCATATCTTTTAAAAGTAGTGAAAGTACCAGGTGTGGTGGCATACACCTGTAATCCCAGCACTTGGGAGGCTGAGGCAGGAGGATCACCACGAGTTCGAGGCAAGCCTGGGCTAATAGTGAATTCAAGGCCAGTCTGAACTACATAGCAAGACCCTGTCTAAAAAAAAAAAATAGTGAAAGCGAATTTTATTCTTTGTGAAGAACTGTAACTCATACACATACTGAACTAGAGTTTGGGCACACTTCTATTACTTAAATTAAAAAAAAAATTAAGGTACACGATTCAGCTAAAAAAAAGAAAAAGACACTTAATTCATTCTATAAACATTTATTAAAGGCCTACCTACCATGTGCCAGCCACTGGGAATAGAATATCGAATAAAATAACTCCCTGCAACTATAATAAAGAATAGTATGTTATACTTTAGATGTACCCGTACCAAAATAAAAGACACCAGCACAGCAGCTGTCTGGAGAGGATCTCTGGCCAGTCCAGACCCATTTTAAATATAGAGGACCCCTAAAAATAGCCACCCGCGTTCTGGACTCAACAGGTGATTGGCTCCAAGAGACGGAGGAGAACTCAGGCCTCAGTGAAGGAGAGGGGAAGGACAGTGCCATTCCCAGCTTGTCTCGCAGCAATGGCTCTGCCTCTGAGGCCCCTGAGTAGGGGTCTGGCCAGCGCCGCCAAGGGAGACCACGGAGGAGCAGGAGGTGAGTGGGGCTGCGCCCGACCCGCCACTCCCCCCGGGGTCGTCGTCCCCTTCTGCCCCGTTCCCGGTCCCGGCGCGCGCGGCCTCCTCTCACCCGCCTCCCCTCCCGACAGCGCGCACCTGGCGAGTCCTGACCTTCGCGCTGGCGCTCCCCAGCGTGGCCCTCTGCACCCTCAACTCCTGGCTCCACTCGGGCCACCACGAGCGCCCCGAGTTCATCCCCTACCACCACCTGCGGATCCGCACCAAGGTAGGCGGCCCGAGCCGGGTGCGGGCGGGCCCGAGGGCGGGGACCCCGGGCGGATCGCGCTGACGCCCGCTGTCCCTTCTCCTTCTCTCCACAGCCCTATTCCTGGGGGGACGGCAACCACACTCTTTTCCACAACCCCCGCGTCAACCCTCTGCCCACGGGCTACGAACGCCCCTGAGGCCCAGGCGGACCACTGCGAGCGCAATAAACGCGTGAAGCTCTGCGTCCTCCGTCTCAGCAGCCGCCGCTCTGCGGGCGAGGGGGCGGGGCCGAGAACGCGCGCGGGGGTGGAAGGGCGCTCGGCGCATGCGCGCGTGGGGTGTCGCCCTCCAGGGCTTTTTCCCCCCCAGGTCTGAACAGGCTAGGTGCTGAGGGCACTTGCTTCAGGAACAGGTAGGCGCTCTCCGCTTCCTCCCTCTCACCTGTTGATTATTATAGGACTCTAGGCAGTAGTGGGCTTTCACACACTGACTCCTCACAGTGGCTCTGTCAGCACGCAGTAATTCTGGTCCCCTTGTCTAGAGGATGTGTAAGTGCGGACGGCGGATCAGAGAGACCCCGCGGAAACGCTCGCTCGCGGCAGACGCCGAAGTGGCCTCACAACCAGCCCCAACTGACATCCTCTGGGAGTGCTAGCTATCTGGAGTAACCCTCATTTCAAAAAACGGGATCTCCAGTCCTCTACGTGGGGTCGCCGAGATTTGGAACATTTCAGCCGTTTTCTATGATGGCCTTTAATAGATCTTCTGTATTAGTTTGGAAATCAGATAGATGCTCCTTTCTGGAAACTTGATTTTCCTGGTTTCTGGGATTCAGTGGAGACGCTGGTTCAGATGAGTTCTGGACATTTCATCCCCTCCCAGGATGGGCTTCTCCTTGCCATTACTAAGGAGCCTGTACCAAACTGACCCCCCTCCCAACACACACGCAAACCTCCTTTGCCCTCTCCCCTAATACTGCTCTGAAACATCAAGAAAAATGGCCTCAGGCCCCAGGTACCTGAAAAAGTGAAAGGACTTCTTTTTCTATCCCCACCATAAGGTTCTCCCAACTATTCCTAGAATAGCACTGAGATCCCTGGGTTAGAACTCTTCCATACAAGGAAAATATGGTATCACATCCTCATTTTGTGTGACAGTTTTTTTCCCCACATGAAAAATTATGCTGGCATCATGCCTGCTCCTATAAAGTCATCACTGAAGAAGTTTGACAGATTTGTAAAAATATAAAAATCTTGGTGGTGCTGGAGATTTAGCTCAGTGGTTAGAGTGCTTGCCTTGCAAGCACAAGGCCCTGAGTTTGATCCCCAGCACACACACACAAACACACACACAATCTTGGTGGTGTTGGTGGCTCATAGGGGTATAGAGAAACAGGGAAGTGGATTGTTAGGACGCAGGCAAATTTAGGGCCTCACAACTGACTTCCTCCTCGCTGAATGTGGCAGGGTCTTCAGATTTGCCACCCAGCATTTCTTTGTACTGACGTTTGAAGAAGCCAAGCTGTAAGAGAAAATACATAAATACATAAGCTGGGTAAGAGGGCAGAGAAGAAAGTCAAAAGTAGGATGAAGTTGAGAGAGAAAAAGGGGAGAAGTAAGCTAACTTGTTTGCCAAACAGTTACGTGAACAACAACTATCACACACTGAGCTCTGTTGGGTGTCGAGTACAGTGTTTACATACATTTTCTGTTACAGAAAAGCATAGATACTGGAATCAGGCAAGTTTGGACATATACCCTGGCCTCATTTCTTTTTCGCTTCAGCCAATCTGTGGTGTAAGCCTTATTATCATTTTATTTATTATTATTTTTTTTTTTGTGGTGCCGGGGATTGAACTCAGGGCCTTGTGCTTGCAAGGCAAGCACTCTAATCACTGAGCTAAATCCCCAGCCCCCATTATCATTTTAAAAACAAGAAACACACTCTGAGAGGTCAAGCAACCCACCTAATATCACATAGTGAAAAAGTGGTAGAAGCAAAATGTGTACTTAGGCCTGCTTGACACCATGGTCCAAGTTCTCACTACACTTGAGAGCCCTCTGTGGGAGGGCCAGGGTTGGATGTTGGTGGTATTAAGAGCAGAATTAAATACTTACCTTATACAGTGAGATTATGATGAGAGCCAGCAGCAGCAGACCTCCCACACAGCTGCCTACCATGAGGGAGATGGGATCATAGACCTCAAATTCTTCCAGCACAGTTTCCATCTGGTTTAGAGGGCAGAAAGTATCAGGTCTTATGCTGCCTTGGATTCCTCCCAAGTTCCCCAGCACCCACCTCTCCCTCCCCCAGGCCCTGCTCCAAGTAGTGATAGGAAGACACACTCAGGTGCTTGGGGACAACTGTCCTGCACAGGAACATTCACCCCTCCTCCCTCTGGGCGTGCAGATCCCCCAGCCAACACGTGGATGCAGCATCCGGAACCCTGACCAGCCTGGGCACTGCCTACCACACGCTGGCTACCTGGGCTCTCAGAAATGCCTCCTGCCCTGGAAGCTGGGAATACATGGATCCGTTGAACGTGATTTCAGCCACACTGACGACCAACACCTTCTTCTGCAGCGTCTGCGAGAGAGGAGGGGGAATGTGGGGTACTGGCTCCAGGGAAGCTCAGGGTTCGGGAAATGCCCTGGCCTGAGGAAGGCACACACCCAGCAAGTACAACACAGAGCCGGGTGGG
>PVJO010006844.1:0-86017 GCA_004026905.1 Hystrix cristata
CTATGAAAAAGGATAAACTAGAGTCATTTGTATATAAATGGATGTTCCTGGAGAACATACTATTAAGTGAAATAAATCAGACACTTATTAGTACACATCGAATTGTTTCTCTGATATGAGAAACCATAAGTGTAAATAAGGACAAAGGGGTAGAATAGTTATTGTATTCAAAAGAGAAGACATGTAATTTTGAAGAGAGCATAAGAGTGGCCAGAATATAGTTCCTGTGACATAGTGATGGGCAATGTCATCAGGCAGGTAGATTGTAACTTTCTCTTAGAAGGCTTCGAATGCCCTGCTGAACTGTACTTTACCTCTTAACAGTTACATCCATTCTGTAGCCTTTCCATCCTTTGCTTAAGTACCTTCTGGAGCCAGGGCTTTCATAAAAGCATTACAAGGAACAGAATTTTTCCTCTGGACAAGTTTCATATTAGGAAGTACCTCCTTTTACTGCACCAAATCTGTATCACTGTAGATGCAACCCATTGACATTAGACACACAGAAGATAGCCTCATGGAGCAAATCCACATCTCAGATGTCCAAAGGTTGGCCTCATGCTTCTCTTGAGTCTTTTCATATTCTAGCCCAATATTACCGGTTCCCATAACCAGATTTTACTGGGCTTGACACTGAATTCTATCATCCTGGTTACTCTCTTCTAAGTAAGTTTGTCTGGCAACTCTCCTAGAATTAAGTATAATTCCTTCAGATTACTTAACATTAATTGATGATGATTTAGGGTTTTTGTTGCTTTTGAATTTTATTTTTGTTTCACTTATTGTTTGATCTTAAGTTTTCTCCTTGTAATGGTGACTAGACTATTAGTTATTTTTAATAAATCCTCATGAGGAATTTAATCTTACAACAAAAATGACTTGTACATAAGTATTTAGAAGTTATTTATTTGTAATGAGCAAAACTTTTGGAAGTAAGTCTTTATTATTTGAATATATTAATTATCCTTTTCATATGTTAAGTTTATATTCTGTGCCTTGGAGTAGGCTAGTACTTTACACATAATCATCCTATGTAAGCCTCATGGAAATCTTACCAGTAAACTATTACCCTCATCTAAAATTTAGGTGGCTGAGTTTTAGAGATGAAAAATAATTTTGTTACAGAACTTTTAAAAGTGTTCATCTAACCACTTCGCAGTAATGTTCAAACTCTGTTTCTATTAATGCTTTTTGCATTGCTTTTAGTGATAGTTGTTTTCAACATTCCCATTAAGTAAGCAACTTTGTACTGTTTAGTTATGATAAAAAAATTTTAAGCATTATACATTTAATTGTATTTTTCAACATCAAGCAGGTTTTTGTTTCTCACTAAACTGATCAGAAATAATAAGAGATGATGGCTGTGTTACACCTGAATTTGAAAGGACAAGAATAAGAAAAGTTATTTCATGAAAGTTAAAGCATTTATAGTTCATTTCTCTAAATTGTTTAGTGTCGAAGTGCCCCAGGACTATCCTCAAGTTTTGTGTTTCATTAGACTAAAGGATCAGCAAATAGTTGTACTCATGACTAAGATTTATTACAGCAAAAGAATACAAACAGAATTAACAAAGTAAAAAGGTACATGGGACCAAGCCTGGAAAAAAAATGAGGCTCAAGTTTCCCAGAGTCCTCTCCCAGTGGAGTCAGATAGGCATGCCAGGTTCCTCCAGCAAGGAGTTGCAGCAAAGTATAAAACGTGCTGTTTGCCAGAGAAGCACACTGGAAACTGAACACCCAGGTTTTTTGGGGGACTTGTTACATAGGCACCCTGTGCCCAGTTTGTACCCACATTCCAGACTCTGAGAAGGAAAGTAGTATTTAGTATAAACTATGTTGTCTGTGTACAAACAGTTTAGGCACCATGAGCCACTCTTATCACTTAGAGAAAGTTTTATGTCCCTGCAGCAGACAATTTGTCAGCCAAATTCCTACATGCCATTCATAAGTCAGCCTTGCAAGCTGACCTTCATAAGGATAGACCATCGCATACCTACTATGTTAGGTGTTACCTGGGGTTCAAGAGGCACTGGGGAAATTATTATTATTCACTTTTGAAAAATAGCTTCCTTACTGTAGCTTTCTAAACCATGTGTTATGTATCATTTAGACCACCTCAGATTACTGCTTTCAGTTATGTAATTGTAAATAACAAATGACTTGTAATATAGGCCACATGATCTCTAAACCAAACTGGCATAGATGTAGGCTTCCTATAAGCAAGTAACTCTGGTTGAAAGCAGATCCTGGCAGTCTGGTCTCTAGACACTCTGTTAAGCGGGGGCTGTTGGCTCTTCTTCATCGCCCTGTGGCACAGTGTCTGGCCACAGTAGGTATTTAAGTCTCTACTGAGTGAGTGAGTGTGCGAGTGAAAGGAGTATGGGATAGTGCGTTGGGAAAACTTAGTTCATAGAGTACCAGGAAAATGCGCAAGGGGGAAGCATCAGTGCCTTTTCGGAAATTATCAAGGCTCACCAGTAATTTATTATTTTAATCCGTCTGGCTCTTCTGAAATGTTGAGCTAGGAACGGGGAGAAGAGCTTAGTTTATCACTTGAAGGGATTGGTTATGTAAGTTTTTCAGTAGCCCAATTTCTCACAGAACACCTTTTGAAGAGAATTCCCAAGGTATAGAACATGTCACTTTTTATTTCTTTTTTTCCTGCTTAAATTTTGTTTTCCTTATTTCCTTTACAGTAATGTTCAGGAGCCTTCTCAGCAAGTGGTTTCATCTGCAGCTGCAACAAGGAGTGGGCCTGAGAGCTTGGAGGGCGCCGGCTCTGGCAGAGCAGGGGCAGCCAGCCTCACAGCTGCGGCTGCCTTCAAGCCAGGAGGCGGCCCCGGCGCGATCAAGTCTCCAGGCTGGCAGAGGCCAGGCCAAGCAGGTATTACAGAAGGCTCTCACTCCTTGCTTTTCCTCACTGAGCAGCTGTGACAATGTGCTACGGGATATAGGGTAGAATTCACTAGTGAAACCCACTCCCAACCATTTAAGATGTAGAAAGGACTATAAAAAATAACTATACCTATTTTGCTGTTTGAAGTCATAAACATTCTCTATGTTTGATATAGTTGCCATTTGCTCTTCATAATTATAGAGTTGGCCCCAGAAAGCATGTTTTGAGTTGTAAATTTGGAGTCTTATTTCATAACTAACTGTATATTTGGAAAACTATTCCTGCAGATATACCAGTTTGGTTTTGATGCTATATACAAAAATGTCTATTGCCATGAAAAACAATTATTAAAGAAAGAGTCTTTTATTCCTTGTTCTCCAAAGAATTACTAAGCAGAAGGAGAATAGAAAGAGAATATTTGAATGGTGGGATGGAACACCTCTGATGCAACTGGAAATCTGAATTCTCATTCACTTCTACAGATAAGAGCTTTAAGTAAAGTCACTTAACCTCTTTGACCCTCAGTTTTCTGAGCCATAAGATGGAGTCTAACTCGGTTTCAGTTTCACCCAACGTGAGCAAAGTTTATGACTATACAAAGCTCCTTAAGAGAAAGATGGAAATGTACTTAAATGATGCCAGGCCCAAGCTCACCTTCATTTCTCTTCTCACGCTTTAAATGCTCTCTGGATGGCTCTCACCCAGGTTCATTTTGCTACCTAGCCATTGATAATTTATAATCCCCTCCCTGCTGAGTGCCACAGCCTCAAACCATTGAACTCCGGGAGGCACCTCAAATGTAGTGTGTTGGCAAATATCATTTCCTTGCTCTGAATGGCACAGCCACTCAGCTGCTAGAGTAAATGTAAACTCTAGAACCCATCCCCCGTATTTCAGCAATAACTAACACCATAGTCTCAGATTTCTTCTCTGCTCTGTCATCAGTGCCATAGCCTGAGTTCAACCCCTCATCGTCATAGTATTATCTATATAGTTTTATTTCATGGTAGGTGTGTTACATGTTGCTCACTTTACAAAGAAGCTAGAAGTCCTCCTTCAGTATCCAAGTTATCCTTCAGCATCCTCAGAAGATTGCTGCCAGGACTCCCTGAAGATAGCAGAATCTCCAAGTCTTAAGTCCCTTATCTGAAAACATCCAGTATTTGTATGTAACCTACACACTGCCTCATATACTTTACATCATGTCTAGACTACTTGTAATGCCTGATACAGTGTAAATGATAGAGTGAAATGCCTGATACAGTGTAAATAGTTGTTATACTGTATTGTTTGGTGAATAATGACAAGGAAAAAAAGTCCATACCTGTTCACTACAGACACAGTTCTTTTTTCCCTGATACTTTCAATTTGCTGTTGGTTGGGGCACCCCCACCCCATGTGGAAACCCTGACTGTATTTGTATTGAAGAAGGAGTGTAGGCTATTGCATACGATCCAGACTGTTTTAAAGGAAAAGGTGTTTTATTACTTTTAAAAACGTGAAATGTTCAAAACTAATACTGTTAACCTCTGAAATTTCTAGACTATTGACTTCAGTTCTCCTGAGGGAAAATTGCTGACAATGTCGCCATTTTAAGTTATTTCCATCTCCCTAAGCCTATATAGGATGATAGAGATTCGCTGTAGTTATTTTGTGTGTGACTTTCAGAAAAATTCCTTTAGTATGGTCATGGGAAGCTAATAGAGTGTTTTGTAAATTAGCAAGGAAAGGACTAAATTTCCGAGGTATAAACTGAAGGGAAGGCAGAAACCGTGTGTGCAGCAGAGGACCGAAGTATATGTACTGCTTTTGGAAGTTCAGAAATTTATGATCAAAGTAGCTGCTCTGCCCCCTAAAGTAGAAAGAATTCCAGTTGATATTGAATTTCTGGAGAATATGGTACAACAAAATTACCACAAGAGGGCAACAGAATCCTGTCTTCTCTGAGTCTAATTCACTGAAATAAAACAGATAAATCACAGCTACTATAATAATCGTGATTTACAGGATTAATATTTAAAACATGTTTTTTCAGAATATTTCAATTTAATATGAACAATATTAAATAACATTTAAAAATATAACAATTTAAAACATTATATATAAATATTCTAGAACAATATTATAGAAAGAAAATATATTTCCCATTGTGAAGTCATAGTAGAGTTATATCATAATCCTTGGCTGAACTCAGAAAATATTTCCTGAGTTCCTGTTGTTTACCTTGTTCTAGATGCTGGAAATAGCCATTGTCTTAGTTACTTTTCTCTCATTGCTGAGACAAAGTACTCAACACTCAAAGCTTAAAGGGGAAAGGTTTATTTGGCTCACAGTTTGTAGAGGTTTCAGTCTACAGCCAATTGAATCCAAGGCAGGGTGGCAGGGCAGACAAGCAGAAGGCAGCAAGGTGAGAGGAGGAAACAAGTATCTTTCTGTCCCTTATATCTTATCCAGGCTACTTGGCTTTAGGGTGGGCAGCACTCCCACCCTTAATCCTAATACTCTTAATCCTGGCATCATCTTTGATCCCAGCAGAACCATGCCAAACCAGTCAGTGGAGTAATTTAGTAACCACACACTCTAGATCCACCCCCACCTATGACCACATGAGGCTTTGGGGGGACATCTAGACACAAGCCATGACAGGCATTTAGTAAGTTACATTATGAAATTTACTTTGCATTATTTTGTAAAATTATAAAATAAACACAAAATTCTCAGCCTCTCAAATTCTTTTCCTCACTACCCCAAAATATATCATTAAAAAAAAAAAAACAACCCTCAGAATTTACTCTTAGTTTTTGATAATGTTAAGGGATCTTGACTACAAATGTAAATTTTGTTTTGGAGCTAGCCGCTGTCTTCTTGTGGGGTCTGGTGGACTTCACAGTTCTTGTGTGAAAATGACCATGCCAGCACTTTGTAGAAAAGCTAAAAAGCTGGGAGCATTATGGCAAATGACATTGTTTCTTTCACAATGAGAGCTTCCGGCTTTTTCTCAAAAATTTGTGTCTGTGCTCCAGTGTCATCGTGAAGGGGGTAAAATATTAGATTTGCCTTCTCCCACTGTCCCTTCACGATGACCAGTAAATTATTTGAAGATAATCTCTACAGTTGAATGGGAGGGAGGGAGGGGATCAAAATCAGTAAGTTGCAGTCAGTGATCCACTTAGTTGATTCTGAAGTTATTTTAATGGATTGTAGCCAGCATCTAACTTTTTTTTTTATTGAGATGTAGTATTTATATATCCTGGCCACCCTGTGTTAATTCAGTGCATGTATACAATGTGTAATGATTAAATCAGGGTAATAAGCACTTCCATCTCTTCAAACATTAGTCATTTTTATATGTTGAGAATTTTATACTTTTCTGTGTAGCCAAATTTTTTTAATGAAATGGAATAGAAAATATCATAATTTTTAACATATGAATAGTATCATTCTATGAAAAAGTAAGATTTAGTAAACTTGCATAATGTATGCAAACATAGGCAGAGTTTAGGGTAAAAAGGTGAACTTATTACTGTTACACAGTTTAAAAAATTGTCTGAAAATCACTGATTTAAAAAAATGTAGTCATACTTCTGTTCATCGAGCAGTAACTAAACTATTTTTGAAATAATGGGTGGGGGGAAGTCTGCATTGAAAGAGTTGATGGAGATTTTAAGATGTTCCAGTGTGTTCTGAGCCTGTCACAGGTTTCTGTTACATCCACTGCAGTTCTGACTTTAAATCTCAGGTCATTTCCCTCATGGTGTTAGGTAGCCTGTGTTACCCAGAAATCTTTCAAGAACACAGTAATGCTGCACCAGTTGATGAATAGAGACCAGGTGTGTACATAACAGCATTATAGCTTAGACTGCATCATCGTCTTTGTCTCAGGCATATGGTTTAACACATGCAACACACACAAGCTTGCAGCAACTCACAGAAAGGTAAATATTTTAGGGTGCAAAATGGTCAAAAGTTCATGGTCTAAATAAGACCATTAAAAGAAGTAAAAGTCCAAACTTCAGTTTTATAAAAGCTAGCAATACTACTGTTTACTTGCCCTGCGCCTTTTTAACCCTACTTCATAAATGAGATGTAATAGTTGCTTTAGAAATACTGACCTGAATCTAGAAAAATATATAAAAGATGAGATTTTTTGGTTGCTTTTAGGAATCAAGGATTTGTACCTCTTTTATCTTATATTTGAGTTTACTGTATTTGTTTTTTATTAAAACTTTGTGCCAGAAACCTTATATTACATATAATTAAGTGGCTAGATAAGTATTTGAAACCTTTGTTTATTGGCAAAAGTTTAAAAATATATCCCCATGTTTATCTAAGTCACCTATTTGCTATGTAATGTGTTTCCTAGGTTTTTTTGTAAGTTATGGATAGCGGATTAGATAAATTTAGCTCATTAGATGAAGATACATGTATAAAACATTGCTGTCTTACCAGATATAGTCAAGTATTTTTTGCAGTGCCAAACACAGTCAAGTATTTTTCACAAATCCAGTCGTCACATCACAAATAGCCACTATGTGTTGGCATTTTTAATTCCCTGATTGTAGTTTAATCATATACAAAATGAAAATGATTAATCTGCTAGAGTGTAAGTAGTGCCTTGCTAGAGCTGCCTATTTTTTGATTGTTGTGGCCCTAAAGAGTAGGAATGTATGCCCCATGGAGCAGGGATTTTAGAAGGATAGATTTTTGGTTTTTTTTTAAGGCTAGTATTTTTGAGTCTGCAGTTTATTCATCTACTAAATAAGAATCTAAAAAGAGTCCACTCTAGCACTGTCATGAAGACCAAGTGATGTAATGTTATCAAAGTACTTGGTGCGTAGAGAATACTGAAGAAAGGTTAAGTTTCTACCTTTTATTCCTTTCCTGGTAGCACTGATAACGTGCACTGTTACCATCCTATTCTGCAAACCTTTGGTAATAGCTTTATCACAGCATTCGTCATGTTCATTTTGTTTGTTTATTATGGGTCTTTTACTACTGTTCTTACATCTCTTGAAGGATAAGGACCAAATCCTACTAATCTTCATTTTACACAATCTGAACAAGGCCTGGCACATTTAAAGCACTTAGTAAATGTCTGTAAGTACCTAGGAGGTTAGCTAGATCAGTTTCTCTTATTTTGGAAACTTCCTGTAATTTTGGGGGCACAGTACTCATTTGCCAAGATACTGTTCTATCCTCCTATCAGGCTTGAAATTCCCCTAACAGACATGGAAGCTTTGTCTACAAAGGCAGCTGTTAAAAATACCAGATTGCTGGGGTAAAGGAAGGAAGGGAAAAAGAAGAAAAAATGGAAAAACATAAATGGGAAGAGGAGTTGAAGGGAGGGCTGGGAAAGGGGGAAAAAAACTCGAGATATATCATGTACAGGTATAGATTAACTATGATATATGTGATCATTATGTATATCTAAAATGTACCGATAAATCTTCTTGGTTAAAAAAAAATACCAACTTGCTGAAGGATAGGGGACTCCCATGTCACAAAGCATTTAAAACCCATAACAGTTGTGGTTGTGGACATGAGTAGCATTATAATTAGTACTGTATTATTTATATTCATCAATTTAAAAATTAATAACTCTGAATGCTTTATGGTAATATTTTTTTCCTCAAAAAATGTGGGTCTTTATAGCATATAAGGAACCAAGCCTGCAGAAGGAATATTGGATATGTGGACTGACTTGTTTTATCACTGTGGACAAATTAGCTTAGATGAAAAGCACCAATACATAACATAGAAATCAGTTAAAAAAAAAAAAAGGGTGCAAAGCAAAGTTAAATCAGATAACAAGGCCCACGTTAGAAGGCACGGAAGTCTGACTAACAAGAAGAGGGCAGAGACGATAAAGTTGCAAGGATACACTTTTGAGGTAGAATATGTATTCCTGTGTACTGAAGTCTTATTCAGGAATAAGATTTTAATGCCCGTGCCTAAGGCAAAATCAGATGTAGTCAGTCACCTGAACATTCTTAGGAAGAAGCCAAGTTGGAGACAGAAC
This sequence comes from Hystrix cristata, assembly GCA_004026905.1. NCBI lineage: Eukaryota > Metazoa > Chordata > Mammalia > Rodentia > Hystricidae > Hystrix > Hystrix cristata. The sequence goes on from PVJO010006844.1 coordinate 8,916, forward strand.
AATATGTACAAAGCTCTTGCAAATCTGGTTTCTTGAAGGAAAGACGTGTAACTCAGGATCCTCTAGTGGCAAGAGAGAATGTTGGACAGGTTAATGGGGGGCCAGGTTGGGAAAGATTTTGAACATAAGAGAGGGGATTAAAAGATTTGTAAACTAGGTAATGGCAAAATCAGATTTGCATTATTAAAAGATCATTATCATTCTAATGTGTTTAAGAGATCATTTTGATTTCACTGTAGAGATTAAAGCTGGAGGCCTGGATATCATTTGAGAAGTTGTTGAGCTAATCCAGTATAGAGATGGTGGTAATTACCTTGGGCAGTAGCAGTGGGAATGCAGAGAATTCCATGGTGAAGAGAACTGCAAGGCACTTCCGTGTAACCCGACTGGAATGCAGGTTTTAACCACTGCTTTCCCCGGGGAGCGTGGTTTCTTGTGCACTCCGTACCTGTCCTCTGTTAAAACACTGATAGAGGGCTGCATTCAGCTTTGAGAAACCGTACAATTAGCCCCCACATCCAAGGGTACTGCCTCTAGGGATTTGGTCAGCCTCCTGTGGAACATACTAGGGAAAAGTTGCATCTACACTGAACATAAACAGGCTTTTTATAGCAACTATTTACATAGCATTTACATTGTATTCATTAAAGTATCTAGGGATGATTTGAGATAGTGGGAGGATTGTTTAGGTTATGTGCAAATCCAGTGCCTTTTTATATAAGGGGCTTGAGCATCAGCAGACCTCGGTGTCCACAGGAGTCCTATCACTCATGGATGCCAAGTGATGATGGTACTTGGTTCTGAGCGTTCCAGGCTGTGGCAAAGGAATCAGTGAAGTATACACTGGAATTTTGTCTTTTTAAGAAGCATGTCAAATTGTAACATATAAATCTGGATTGATGCCATTTTGTACTGTAATTAAGAAATAAGTTAAAGTTAACTTTTATAATATAACTATGCTCTTTATGCAGCTTTTCCTCATATATGTGTGTTTATTTTCTCTAAATATTTTTTTCTTTCTCTTTGAAACTATTCGAGAGGGTCTGTAATGATAATAAATATATTAACACTATCATATCATTAATAAATAACATGACTTCTTGCCCAGAATATCATTGAACTTTATATTACCTAATTTCTAATTGGCATTTTCTGTAGAAAACAGTGTTACTGTATTTCATAGAGCCATTTAAAATAAAATGCTCTGTGCTTTCTTTCAGAGAAGTGTTGTCTGGCTGTGCTGAAAGTTGTGCTTGCTGTTTTCATTAGCAGTTCTCACGATGTGTTAGAATGCCGCCCGCTTCGTACTTTCTCTGAGTATACAGACAGCAGCTCCCAGTTAAGCCCTATACGCTCTCATGTCTCCTGATGTTGACAAAACAGTAGTGGATTTCTTTACTTTTAGTATTAAATGTGTCCATGAAGGCAAGCATTCTACTGAAGAAAATAAAGAGATTTAGTTGATATTATGGTGACAGTACTCCATATACTACAGTATTGTATCATCTAATATTCAAAATTCTTAACCTGACTCTATTTTGAACAAGTTTTTATACATTCTTAAGACATCACGCCCTCTATATGAATCAGGTGATTTGTATATAAGCTTTTTAGTGAATCGTTTTTTTTCTTTATGAAACAAAAGTGTTGTGATATGTAGTAAAGGCAAGGATTCTTAATTGACAATGATGCAAAAACATAAAAACTGGTGCTTTTTAAAGGAATAAAAGTTTTATGTTTTGAAGAGGCATGAACAAAGTTGTGATCAATTAAAGGTCTTTTAGAGACACAGCAGATTTCTAAATATCTTTTGATCAAACGAAAAAGGGGAAGCCAGGCATCATGGCACTCATCTGTAATCCCAGCACTCTGGCCGGCTGAGGTAGGCGTATCAACAGCTACAGGCCAGCCTGAGCAACTTCGAAAGAACCTGTCTCAAAAAAGAGGGTGCAGGGGCTGGGGAATGTAATTCAGTGAAAATACTCCAGGCTTAGTCCCCAGTACCACAACAAAAGGGGAGCGGTACACAAACTCACTTTTCGAAATACTTAGTTGGCTTTAAGCTCCTTTTGCACCCTGTCTTGAAAGGTAGTAAAATCCCTGTTTGGGAATTTGGAACTCATGAGTACAGTGGGCAGCCTAGAAGGGAACAGATTGATTGCCCCGTTTAACAGTAAAATGGGTACCATTGGCTGGTAGTAATAATTGTTTTTACAGTATTTTCAGTTTTAAAAATCACCTTTATTCTGAGTTCACATTAAGTAATGTTGTTACAATTAAAATGGGCCTCATCTTACCCATGAGGTAACAGAATTTTAGAAGGCAAAGAAGTTGTCCAGAGTCCTACAGTGAGATGAATACAGTTATTTTGACTCTGAATCATGTTTCTCTGTGCCAGAGGACAGCATCAGTGAATGTGTTTAAGGGGAACTAGATACAGGATCACAGGGACAGGATAGAAAGGAGATCTGCCATGGGTAGGTGCGATGAACTAAGCTCCTGGCAACTACTAGGATCTGTTTCAGGGAACATTTTCTTTGCATCTAAACTTTATTTTTTAAATTCAGATGTTTTAGCTAAGATTCTAGTTAGTTTGATCCTCTGGTGTGTGCCACATTTTAACAATAAAGAAAAGCTCATTTACTTCTTGATGGACAAAGATTTAGAGAGATCTGATATGTTCTTTGTTTTGGGTTTTTTTTCCCTTTTTTTTTGAGGGAGGTTTAGATATGTTTCTGAGATTTGATTAGATCAGAAACTGAATGATGGGCATCTCAGTTGTAAGTGGATATAAATTCTGTCTTTTATTTGAAGCCTAAAGGGGATGGGGTGAGAAAGGAAATTACTGTTTCTACAACCACCCCAAATTTCATTGTAGGCTTTGTGCTACACTAATAAATCGAGATAACTAGATTTGCTGAGCTGAGATGGATAGATTTACTGGTTCCATTTTAAAATTTTTATATGAATAAGTAAACTGCTACCAGTTGCATGTATTTCATCTCTTCTAATAATGTTTTACTGCCATCTGCTCCCCTGCATTTTGACATTATTAAACTAAACAGTCCGCTTGCCTTAGGGCTTGAGTGGAGCTGTCCATTGTCAGAACGAGGCTGTGAAGCACGTGAATAAACATGCTCCATCTCCCTACACAGCAAGGAGACTTTTGTTTAAAATCACAATTCCCAGATAGGAAAAAAATTAAAGTGACAACCATTAACAGCCTGCTTTCTTTTCTTTTAAATGTTCTCTTATTTTATTTCTGTTTTGGAAGCTTTCCAGTATTGATGCAAGTGCAAATCTGTGAAAGCTCTTCTTTCTCCCCAGTGTCCTTTCATCTTGACATTAACATATTGTATGTTTCAGAAGTGAAAATATCTACATTTGTTCACAAATGCTTTTCATAAAGGATTATTGCATTTACTAACTGATGCATATGGTTTAAATCAGGTATTGACAAAATGTGATCCTTGGTTATATCTGGCCCACCACCTATTTTTGTAAATAAAGTTTTATCAAAGCACAACCATGCTCGTTGCTTCACCTATGGTTTACGCTTACCTTTATGCTACAGTGATAGAGCTAAATAGTTAGAAATGACTCTAAAAGTTTTAAAACCAGCATTCTGGGAGGCAGAGGTAGGGCAATTGCAACTCCTAGCCCAGCCTGGGTAGTGTAGTGACTTAGAAAGATCTTGTCTCAAATTAAAAAGATGAAAAGGGACTGAGGATGTAATTCAGTAAGAAAGCCATGGGTTCAATCCCCAGTACTGAAAAACAAAACAAAGCAGTTTAACTCTTAAATTTGAACCATAAGAATATGAAAGTTTTTTCACTACTTAGTTGTCGTGCAGAGTAGATGCAAGCTTTATTGGGTGTATGTGAGTATGCTGTGTGTCACTAACTCTTAAGGCACCCTGATCACCTGTCCACTTGTCTGTGTCACCCTCCAAAAGACAGACTGTTTGGAAACAAGTATTTTTTCCCTGGATGTATCTTTTATACCACAGTTCCTAGAATGAAGCATTCTATGTATTCTCTGAGTAGTTGTTAAATGAGTGGGTGCTTTATTAATTTTAACCATGTAATATCTAATGTCAAAGTGTAATAATAATAACTAGCATTTATCAGTCATTTATACATTCAAGAAACGATCATGAGTTTGAGACTAGTCTAGAAAACATAGTGAGACACTGTCTCTTTAGCAAAAACAATAAAAAATGATAGAAATATAAGGATCATCCTAATTTTAACTTTTTACAGAAACTTATATTCATCATTGGAGACTTGTGGCTATTGTTTGTGACATGGGAAAATCTTAAATTTTCTTTCCCTTCCACTTCAGTTTTTGCCTATGTGTGGATTCTATCTATACAATTCAAACCATAGTTATCTTCTTCCTTTATCTCTGAAATTAGTGTGCTTTTTGATTTATATAAGTAGATGAAAATTAGTGGGAAAGTCCTAAAAGCCAAACCCATTTTGGTTTCCTGTTACTTTGGGAATAACATGGTAGGACTCTAGATTTAACACATTTGTGATGGGACTGGGATCCGTATGTCTCGCTGCTGGGCAGCTCGAACCACTGGAGTCACACGTGTGCCTGTCCCGTGCATGACTGTGCCGCTTCTACCACTAGTGGTGCAAACTGCCCAGGGACATATTAATGCAAATATGAAATAATTTTAATGTGTGTCCTTACAAGTATTCTCATCCAAATGTGATCAAAATTCTCCAAATTTAATAGTTTAGGTTCTTAATTTGTAGAAGTTGTGCAAGTGTATCAGTGATCCTATTTAGTATTCTTGCAGTTATAGATTATGCCTCAGTTTTTTAAAAAATATTTTATGAGTCCTTTTTTAAAAAACATCAGTCACATTGACTGCTCACATTTAAAGTGTACACTCACCTTCCTACTATAAAATTACAAGTTGGAAGAGTGATACTGAGATTATTTAGAAAACCTTGTATATATTGTGATAAATAAAATAATTTGTTGCCTTTAATTGAACAATGGCAAAAGCAGATACATTACCATTTCATATCTTTATCTGCAGGGTATATGCTGTGTTTGTTTTGCTTGTAACTCTGACCAAATGTTAGTTTTCTACACAAGGTCTCTTAGGGAGAAAAAAACAAGTCTCTGTGTACCAAATTTTGATGATGTGTGCTTTAAGAAATTAAAAAGAGAAAATGTCCAAATGGGAAAGGGAACAAGGGAGGGGGAGGGGGAAAGGAACAGAGGGGCAAGAGAAAGAAGAACTGGAAGGAAAAAATGGAAACAAAGCTTTTATAAATAAAGAGGGAGGAGGGGGTGAAGGGAGAGGAGAAGAATGGGAAAAAAAGCAACAAGATATATCGTGTACGGGTACAAATCCCCTATGATGGGTGTTATCATTATGTACATATAAAATGTACCATTAAGATAAAATAAAAAATTAAAAAAAAGAGAGCTGACCCTAATCCAAGTCCCATACTCACTTTAATTAAGGCATTCTGGATCCAGTTTAATCTAGGTTCTTAAAGTTGAAAGGCCAGTTGCTAATGGAAGAAACTAACCTCCTGAAGTTGTGAAACACTTGATACTTACCCTTGGGTGCACCTGTTCCAGTTCTTTATGGCATACATACCAGCATTCTCCACTGCTTAGGGAAATGAAAATAGTTTAATCTGTCCAATTTTGCTTTTAATCATTGAGTTAAAAATCCTTTATTCCATTTAATGAAAATTGCACAAACCTCTTCAGAAAGTTCTCTGATCTAAATCTTAGCTTAACTTCTTCCATTTCTGTTGGATGTGATTTCATGCCTGGATTATAAAGAGTAGACTGTTGTTTATGCTTTCGGCATGAGGCGTTTGATGGGCAAAATGCAGAGATCCGGTGCTGCTCTCGGCCACCATCTGTTGGAGATGTCTGGAGAAGACAGAGAGGAAAGCACTTGTTGCACACAGTAATATGCAAGCGTGTTGCCCTTGCCGCTACCCGTTTTAGTATGTGTAGCATTTCTACCATACCTTTGAGAACACGTTCTGAGATGTTGAATGACAGTACTTTGTCGCCCCAGGAGTGCCAGAATATCACTTTGATGTAGCCCTGTTGTGTATCCAAGTACAGCCTTAGCCCGAGTGTTTTGAACAAGAATGCCCCTTGCAGCTGAGCCAGTTGTTTTTCACGCCATAAAGTCACATATGACTTCTGCCTTGTTGGGGCCATAAACATTTGTATTTCGTTGGGAAAGGGGAAGACATTCATAGTCATGAACCCCCCACCCCGCCGTACTCGGGATCCTACCCAGGGCCTCCCTGCCAGAGTGTGGCGTTCCCGACGCCTGCCGCCGTCACCCCGGCTCATTGATCTTTTCAGTGTCACCCTTCTGACAATGAGAATGAAATATTGCATGATTTTCAACTATTTCATGGTTACCTCTAGATTTACTCCTATAACTTTCTTTGTTGTTTTATCTTAATCCAGATGTAGTGGTTGAATTATTTATAGCCAGTAGAGCTTGTACAACAAAATGGATTTAATGCTTGAAGCCTGTTTGGCCTTTGCGAAACATTAGATCTAAAATTATGTTTCTCTTACCTATATCTCAAAACATGACGTATTCAACTTTATATTCATAGGTTTTATTTCAGGAACTTTGTATCCGGTAATTATAATTGCTAGAAAGTATAGGAAGCTAGATTTATGGGAAGAAATATCTCTGTAGAAAACTAATCTTTTGCAGAATACATGCAGGACTTAAAGGTGATAATGTAAGATGTTAGAAATGCCATAAAAGAAAATATTTAATGCTTTTAAAAGCAAAATTAAAAAGGAAAATTTGAAAAATAATGCGATTATAAATTATTACTGAATTTAACCTAATAAGCCCAGTAAGGAAATTAAAATAGCAGAAATGACTAATCTCAGTTACCACAGGCCTCCTCAGAGCATTAGAGCTTCCATGTTTAGGTCTCATTTGCAGGGATCTGCCTCCGCATTGTGGTGGATCGAGGCAGTCACTGGCAGAGCTTGCCACATATAATTTAAAACATTTTTTTTGTGGAGCGACTGCATAGGGATTAGGCTTTGGTGTGAGACAGACATGGTTTGGGGTCCCAGACTGTGTCCTCTTCCCTTCGTTGCTTCCACGACGTACTCTCCTGGTTTTCCCTTGCTGCTCCATGTGTTCATGAGGCGTTCCTGTTACCTGCTGTCTGCCTCAGGAGCTCTTCTGTTTCTGTGCCGTATCCCCTCTGAACAAGCTTACTCACTGCCACGACTCCGCTGCCAGCAAAGTGCTGGTGACTCTTCAGTCAGTTTTCGCTCCAGATACTTCTCCTGCGCGCACACGTCCAATAGATTATACTGAGATGAGCCACAGGCACCTCTGACTAGAAAAAGAGCTCTACTCTATGAGGGAAGAAACTGTGCTCCATCCTCTACTATATCTGCGTGCGTAGAACATGGCCTGCTACATGACAGGCTTTCGGTACTATGCTTAGTGAATGATTAGATAGCGATAGAAGTAAGCGCACCTACTTTTCCAACACCTAGCACTTACCCTACATGTTAGCGTTCTTTAGTGTAACAGAATACCTGATATAATCAGATTTTTAAAAAGAAAGGTTTATTGTGCCTCACAGTTTGGCGGATTGCGGACCACTGTCACTTGACGCCCTTGCATTTGGGCCAGCGGCAGAGGTTACATGGCCCCAGAGCGTGTGGCGGAGAAGAAGGGAAGAGACCAGAATCGCAGCTTCCCGGTGACCTCCCAGGAGGGAGGCCACTGGTCCCACTGTCTTCCCGTGGCCTGTGAGGCGGAGTCCCCGGGGCACTAAGACATGTGCCTGTGAGGGCTGCTCTGCATCCCTGTCGCATGGTGCACCATGTGCCTGCCTCGACCTTCTTTACCCTCCGGGAAGACAGAGGTGTGGGTCTTCTTCACAGTGAGAAAGCCCAGCACACTGCTTGGTACATAGCCATTACTCAGAAAACAGTTGCATCATTTCTTTGTCCTGCAGGCCCTGGGGCAAGTCACTTCTCCTTCCTGAGTTTTATAGTCTTAATCTGTTAAGTGGTGACAGTAACACCTTATTAATGTTGTAACAGTAAACCAATCCAGTTATCCTGTTTTCTTTTTACTGTAGAAAAAAGCTCACACACGCACACACACTGATCATCTTCGGGAGATTTTAAGGGACCAGTTCATTATTTTAAAAACCAGTAAAATTTAGTAAAGGGAAAGAATCAAACTTTGGCCATTATAAATTCATGTTATGATCTGTATGCATGGTTTAGTTTCTTCAGCGTGTATTTTGCAAGGCATGAGGCGCCAGATCATAGATTAGAAGGAAGTTAAGAGACATACATAACTGAGTATAATGTATGAACCTTATTTGGATTCTGATTAATATTGTGTTGAAAGTTCGATGTCCTCCCCCAAAAGATGTCCGTGTTCTAGTGCACAGAACCTGTGACTGTGTTGTGTTATCTGGCAAAGAAGAATTAGGATGCAGATGGAGTTAAGATTGCTTATCAGATGACCTGCAGTAGGGCGATTATCCTGATGAGAATCCGTGTAGATCACAGGGGTCTTCAGCAAGAGAAGGGGGCCACTGACAAGAGGATCAAGCTGGCTTTGAAGATGACGGAAGTGTCTGTAAACCAGGGAATTGGGGTGGCCTCTAAAATCTAAGAAATGTAAGGAAGTAACTTTTCATAAAGCCTTCGGGACAAACAGAAAGACCCTGCCAACACCTTGATTTTGACGCAGCAATATCTCTGTAGGAGAACTGTAAAAAATAAATAAGTAAGCTTGTACTATTTTTAAGCCAAGAAGTTTTTGTTCATTTGTTATAGAAGCAATAAAAAACAAACACAGGGAATAATCAGAAAAAAACGAATATTGACTGGTTATTTTCTGATATTAAGGAGTATTTTTAAGTATGGTAATGATATTGAATGTTTTTTTAGAAGAGTACTCTTAAAGGTCATACTGAATATTATGAATTAAATTATGTATTTTGAATTTGCTTCTGAACAGCTCAGAGATAGCAGAGCAAGCAGTGGGGTATACATGAGGTGCGATCACTTACAAGATCACAGTTGTCAATAGCAATTTTTAAATTAATGAAAGAGAGAACCTCACCAGTGCTGTTGGTTTGGGGTGTTGTAGCAAGTTGCTTTGAATTTCTACAAGAGTTTTGCAGTGTTGTAATGTATTTAGTACAAGAGAGAAAATGGTTGTTTTTGAACCAGGTCCCTGTGGGGTAGGAATTACCCACAACAGAAGCCAAATTTAATGGAAGTTGCTTTATTAAGGTTGAAAAATAAAGTCAAGAACTCACTTCCTGCCAGTGTTCTCACTGTGACACTTTACTGAATCAGTTTGGATAAGTCACACTTTTTTGTGACTTAGATTCCTAAATTGTGAAATGGAGCTGATTCAATGGTCTTACTAGAACTTAAAGGAAAAAAATACGTACCTCTTATTATAAATTAGGTTGTCATCTCTTAGCCATCTCTAAACAGACTTTTTTTATATAGAGAGTGGGTTCCAAAAATTTGAAGTGCTTTGGTCCTTTTGCTATCTGAAGACTGGCTTTCTCTGTATAATATAGTAGTGTGCACAGTTATAACAGAAGCAGGTCTCATTTTGTGGCATTCTCCACTGCTGGGACCTCTCCTTACACCTCGCTCTCCCCAGAATGCCACATGAGCCAAGGCCAGGAGGGCTGGCACCTTGCAAGTTGCCCATTCATGGGCAAGTGTAGTGAGAAATTCAGTCCAAAGAAATGGAACAACATTTATGTGGGAAATAATTATGCTTTGGAAATGTTCAGGACTTGGTAGTTAACAGGACTGGTGTAGCTTTGCATGTGGGCCAATATGCTAGCAACACTGCAACAAATGGAGGTGTGAGAATTTCTCTCATATCCAAAGTGGTTAAAGTGGGGCTGTAACAGAAAGCCAGGCCTTTCTTCCCAAGAAAAGAACAGCAGTAGATTTTAGAGCCTTTTGTATGTGCTTAAGATATAGTCACATGTTTCTTGCTTAAGAATGGCTTCTCAGGGTGGGGGATTTATCTCAGTGGTTAGAGCACTTGCCTAGCAAACACAAGGCCCTGAATTTGATCCCTGGCACCAAAAAAAAAAAAAAAAAAAAAAAAATGGCTTCTCACGTTAAATAAGTTAGTTCCCCATATATCTTCTTGACACACGGCCAGATAGATTATGTTGCATTTTACAATGACTGAAGGAGAATTACTGTACTCTTTTCTTGCCAAAAATATCTCAGTGACTCAGTACTTCAGGGCTTATGCATAGATAATGTGATAAAATAAAGGCATATGCTAGATGAAAGGATTGACTTTGTGTTCTGATTTTCAGATTTTCCAATTGGAACATTCCTATAATTTAAAATTCTGAACCTAATTCATATTTATTAAGCTATCTATCTCTGTAGTTTTGTTTTTTGTTTTTTGGTACTGGGGATTGAACCAGGGCCTCTGGACTGAGACAACCAGCCCTTTTTATGTTTTGTTTTGAGGCAAGTTCTCACTGACCTGGCTGGACTCCGATTTGCAGTCTTCCTGCCTCAGCCTTCTAGGGTGCTGAGATTAGAGATGTGTACCATCATGCCTGGCTTCTAGAGTCTTCTTTTAAAAGGCAAAAAGAAAAAGAAAGAATCTTTTCTGTTCAATGAAATATTAATTTTTCACCTATTTGTAAGGTAGTTTTCTAGTACTATATACAGTTATACGGTTTTTACCCCTTTTTAAGAGTTAATAATTGATTTAGGGAGGAAAAAGTATCTATAGCATATTGGTAAACAGTAAATGAGTTATACAAGTAGGACGTTGATGGAGATTAAGGGAACACTTCTGACTGATGATCAGAAGAGGATCTGGAGATGAAAATGGAGCTCCTGTGAGCCTTGCAGAACTGGAGATCTCTAAGTGGCAGTGGAGAAAGGAATGTCTTCTTGGCTGAGGTCCCAGAGGCAGGGTCTGGCGTGGAGCACTCAAGGGGCGGTGAGTAAAACACAGCGTGACTCAGAGGCCAGACTACCCAGGTTCAGGACTGACCTTCTCTTGCTGTGTGACTTTGGAAAATTTCTAAACCTCTCTGTACTCCAATTCCTCACAAAGTAAAAAAGCGATACTGATTTTACTGACCTAGTACTGCTCTAAGAATTTGAGAATAGTGCCTTCAAATAGTGAGTGCACAAGTTAAATATTAAATAAGTAAAGTTAGCATGATGATGGTAGTGATGTGTAGAGAAGCATAAAAGATAAGGTTGTGAAGATTGGAGTGGTTCGCCGTGGGGCTAGATAGTCAGGACGTTTACAGCATGCACTGAGGAGTTACAGAAGCTTTGTAAGCAGGAGTGTGCTATCAGAGTTGTGATTTCGGAAAACTAGTCTACAGAACAGGTTGAAAAGACACTGGTCCTAGCAAGTGCAAGGCCCTGAGTTCCACCCTCAGCACCTGCCCCTGCCGTCAAAAAAGAGAGGGTGACAGAGAGAGTGGCTGGGAACCCAGGAGCAGAATGCAAATGATAAAACATGGGTTTCTGTGAGACGGGAAGGCTGGCTTGAAAACGTTGACTGTAACAGTGGCAAGGGCCTGGTGTGAAGCGGCAGGAGGCAGAATGCCATGCCTGCCCAGGTTAGTTCAAATATAGGAGTTCTTCCGAAATGCTGGTAGTGTGTGCCAGAAGAAGAAATCCACTTCACATGTCTTGCATGTAAAAACTGTAACTGGATTTGGTGTTGAAAATGCCCACAAAGACACTTATCTGGTGCTCTAAGAGATATCAAACTGGGGACAGGAAATGAAGAGGCAGAGCTGAGACTTGTGCTGTAAGGGTGAGTGAGCTAATACAGAAGAAGCTGTGCAAAGTGAATACTACAGTAATTTTTTTCCATTTCTGTAAGAGAAAGTATAAATCTGAAAGAATGGAAACATGTTCCAAGACCAGAGGACTCAGCTTGAGCCATGGGCAGTAGCAGAGCTCCCTGGCCAGCGAAGTGCCATTTTACAGGCCGAGCGCCAGGCACAGCATCATAAGAGATGTGCTAAGTGTCTATAAATGCAGGTTTCTGGATCCACAGTTGCACATCATTTCAACAGGCTTTATTCTGATGGTGGTGAATTATCCTTAGAGTTGTCTTAATTAATTTTATCCAATTCTAACCACACCTTTAATATAAATACTGTCAGTATATGTGTGTATATATGTAGATATTCACATATATGTGCACTGTTGATCTGTATTATTTGGCTGATTTTCATAAGTCGTTCCTTGTAAACCATTTTAATATGTGCTTTTTCTTTTCAATTTTCATTTCCTGTGGGTAAAAAGGTCTTTCGTTGGTTCCAATCTTGTGGTTTTTGTGTTCATTCTCTTGTGTATTGATTCCAGTCCATTCATTCTTTTCAGACACTGTATTAATTGTGAGGGTGATGAATAAGACATAATTCTTGGGAGCATACTCACTAGCTGAGGAAGAAAAGACAAAAGTGTGTAGTAGAAGCAATAATAAAGACATTCACAAAAGTGTGATATATTAGCCAGCTTTCCCATCACTGAGGCACAATGCCCGGCATCCACAATTTAAAAGAGGGCTAGCACATGGTCAGCGGGTGCCAAGGCTGAGGCCTCAGGGTGGAAGGGTGTGGTAGGCAGAGCTGCTTAGGTCCTGGTGGCTGGAAGCAGAGCAGGAGAGCAGTGTCAGAAAGCAACTGGCAAGGGGCCATGTGTATAGTACCCAAGGCCTCGCCTCCATGACCCATCCAGACACACCCAGGAGCGTGCTTCACTGTTCTGCTGACCATTTCTTCATTGAATGAAGTTGACATATCAGAATTAACACTCGCCTGGGGGGACATAGAATAGAAACATATGATCTGGATTATGTGGATGGGGCCATGCATAGAGGTAGCTCAGGGGGAGATTTTGAAAGAGTTGACTTCTGAGCTAAGCATTAAATGGTCAACAGTGGTTACTGCATACATAGGAAGAAGAATAGAGAAACAAAATGACTGAGAGCAGAAGGAGCCTATGCAAAGACGGGCCCATCCCTTGAGGTGTGGCAAAAGGCAGAGTGCTGACACATGAGGCTGGGAGAGGGAGGGCCGCTGGAGGGCTGGTGTGCAGTGCTTGGAGGCGGGGACAGCCTGACTGGCCAGAGCTGTGGGCAGGGGAGATTTCAGCCTCAGGTGGCCATTGGGAGGATGGATTTAAAGAAGATGAGACGTTTGGCAGCTAGTCCTGAGGGAAGACATGGGACAGCGTCCTAGGAATAGACAAGAGGGACAAAATCAAGAACCATCCTTGAACTGAAGTCAGCAGGACATGTTATTACCAAAGATAAGGGAGGGAGGTGAAAGAACAAGGATGATCCTAGCAGGCTGCTTTATATGCCTGAATAGCAGCCTGCACCATTTTAGAGAATACAGATTGTAAGAGACAATATAAGGAATTTGTTTTTAGCTTCCACACATTGAGATTTTTAATGTGTCTATGATATATTTGGAATTAAATCTAATGAAGACAGGGCTGGGGATTTAGCTCAGTGGTAGAGTGCTTGTCTAACAACCACAAGGCCTTGAGTTTGATTTCCAGCATCCAGTCAATCAATCAATCAATCTAATGAGTTGGTAGAGATGTCTAGATAACTAAAAACACATCACCATTGATTTTCATTAACTCAATCTTTTCTCGGAAGCACAGGAAGCATCCGATGGATTTATCTGTCATGACTCGTACACTGTCTTGTAACCCTTGATTTTCTTTTCTGTTCTTCTGTGTAATCAGTTTATTATTGGGGTCATAACTTACTATACATGTGAATAAGTGAGCAAATGAGTAGATAGATTACTTTTAAATTACCTATTTGACTTACTCTCCCTATGTTTTTCCTGCGTTTTAACTTCTAGCACCTTCTACTGGAAGAATCTCAAAGAGTGCCACGTCCTCAGGAGCAGGAACGCCAGCCAGCTCAGTTGTGGGGCCACCCCAGCCAAGTGACCAGGACACTCTAGTGCAAAGAGCGGAGCACATCCCAGCAGGGAAGCGGACTCCAATGTGCGCCCACTGTAACCAGGTCATCAGGTCGGTATTTATCTTTTGATTTATGATTTTATTAGGAAAATATTCTTGTCATAATTCTATGGATTAGAAATGTAGTGGATAAATATAAGTATATATCTGTTACAATCTTTTTAATGAAAAGTAATTGTGGGTTCTGTGAAAATAAAACTAAAGACATCAGTTACATGCACTATTCCTATAAGAACTAAAGAAAAATGATTAATATGGCTCTTTAGAGAATAATAAAATTTTAAGACTTGAAGGGACCTGCAGATGATTTATCTCAACTTCATTATTTTATAAATTATAAAAGTTAGAACTTAAATTTATATCTTTTAAAAAGCTAGCAATATAAGATAAAGAGCTTTGAGCTGTAGAGAAAAAAACTTTGGTTTTTCAAATACCTAATCATTGAAAACTATTAATTACCTTCAGATCTATTCATAAATACTTTAAATGTTAGATTAGACTCTAGGAGGCTGAGGTGGAAGGATTGCTCAAATTTAAGCCCACCCTGGTGACTTAGCAGACCCTGTATCAAAAAATTAAAAAGACTGGAGATATACCTCAGTGCAAAGGCCCTGGGCTCTAGATTCAATCCGCAGTACCCAGACTGAGAGACAGAGATATGGATAAGAATAGAGATGGAGATAGGGAGACAGTGACAGAGAGACAGACAGAGAGAAAAAGAAATTAAGTCATAATTTGCTTCTTTAAAATATTTTTTGTCCAGATCTATTTATTGTCTCTTAAACAAGACGGGAAAAAATACTGATAGATCTTGAGTTTACTTTGCTGGATGCTATTAAGTCTCCAAACGTTTTTGGTAATTGGCTTTTAAAATGTTATGAGGTGTAGTGTGAATGCTAACTGCAAGTATTACTCCAGCAGGACCTCGTTGCCTTTTTGTAAGTTGCCTTGCTGGCAGTAACAATAAACGTTTGAAATTATGGCTTACGTGCCCTTCTTTTTTAATTTACGCTATTTTGAAACAGTTGAAGCAATGGCTTCTCTAAAGTTGAATAAGGTGAAGACTTATATTTTTGTTTCCTCTATTACATAAATATTGCTTAGCCTAATATTTCTCTGTGATACTTTAGACTCCAAGAAGCCTCATGTTTTAAGAAGTAAATATAAATAATACTCTCCTTCTTAACCTAATGAACAACATGTCAAGAACATAGCATACAGTACAAGATTAAAAATAGAACTTTTTTTTTTTTAATTTTAGTGGTACATTTTAGTTATACACAGTGATAACATTCATCATAGGGGGTTTGTGCCTGTACATGGTATATCTTGCTGCTGCTTTTTTTCATTCCCCTCCCCTCCCTTCACCCGTTCCTCCATCCTTACTTTACAAAAGCTTTGTTCCCATTTTTTTCCTTCTATTCCTTATTTCTCTTGTCCCTCCATTCCTTTCCCTCTCCCCCTCCCTCATTCCCCTTCCCATTTTAACACGTTCTTCCCTTTCCCAATACATTTTAGTCTTTATTTACACTTTCATTTTCTCACACCAGAGAAACAATGCGGTATTTAAACATGTGTGTCAAATTTATTTTGCTTAATTAAGCGTATGGTCTCAAGATGCATGCATTTACCTAGAAATATCTCAAGTGTATCGTTTTTTATGGCAGAGTAGTATTCCATTGTATTAAAAAAACCACATTTTCTTTATCCATTCATTGGTTGACGGGCATTTGGGCTGTTTCCAAGATTTAGCTATTACAAACTGTGCATAGAATAGCATTTTTAACATTAAAGATGGTGTTCATTGTAACATTTTAAAAATGTAGAAAAACGGGAAGCAAAGAACATTCATGCATAGTCCTTCCTACCTCTCAGGATAACCATTATTGGTATTTTCAGTTCAAACTTTTGAAACATATATACATAAATAAGATGGGTATTGTTTTACATAAATGGAATTATAATACAGTGTTTTGCAAACTGTTATTTTTTACTTGAATTGTATTATGTAGAGTGAATACCTGCTTAATAAGAATTAGTCAGTAGCGGTGGTAGTCGCAGCAGTGTTTGTGAGAAGAGACAAATCAGTAAAGGTTTCCAAAGTCTAGCATAGTGTCCAGCACACAGAACACTCAATATAAATGTTTAACCAAACAGATTATGCGTGTCTTAAAGCCTATTCATAGCTCAGTCGATTTGCTTATAATGTCAGTTTGGTTAATCATTTTACTAAAAGTACCTCTGTATGGTTACTGTCTTACAGAAATAAACTGATATAAAATCTAGTATGGTGCTGCTTTATCCCAATAAAATAAACTCTGACTTTTAAAATAGTTTCTGTAAGTTATAGTACTTTGGTTACTTACACTGGTGTTTACAAACATTATATTCTGAATATAAACACTCATTATAGAAAGAAAAGTCACTGCTTTTATTTGTGTGCTTTTGTAAGCTAGTAATAACTGGATGCATTAACAAAATGTCCAACTGTATCACCTGCTGATTGATACTGATTATCAAATTCTGTGACATCTTATAATCACCACTACCGGCCCTTCTGAAAAACTTAGTGTGGAGAAAATAAGATTGTTCACCATCTCTACCTGCCTTGCTTCCAAATTTAATGCTAGGCCAGGATGCAGTTTTAACAGACATCTTGCCATATGAAATAAGTATGTATTATGCTCTATATACTTATGAGTGGCCATCGTTATTGCTCCCTCATCTGTTAAATTTTATATTGTTCTGTAATATCCAGTACTATCATTTTCGCATTAAAGATTCATTTACTAAGGAAGTTAGTAGGAACGAAGATTAGTTCATGTCAAGATCTTATAACAGCAATTACCATAGCACATTTGCCTGGTGCTGCAAATACTTGGGCAGCTTGAATAGATTGTGGTCAGTCCAGAAGCCGAGTCACAGCATAATTCCAGTTCCCAGCCTCAGTGTCTACTGCTTACCAAGGCCAAGGAGGCACTGGATCAAGTGACATTGCTTTGGACACCTGTTTAAAATGAGCTGTGGTTGCAAACTTAATACTTTCAAGATGGAATGTTATACTCTTAACAGAGTCTGAGAAGTGTAAGATACATTTTATATTTTAGATTGTTAGTTTTTTACCATTTTATATATTTGTTTGTAATTCATATCATCTTGTTTTATTTTTAAATATTTCAAAAATTCAAAAAATTTATAGAAAGGCAAAAACTAAGGCAAGTTTTTTTGTTTTATTGAGGGTTTTTTGGTTATTTTAGCGGACTTGATTGTTTTTAGAAAATGTTAAAAACCTAAATACTATTGAACTGGTTATCTTTATAGAACATGTTAAATTAAAAATTTCATAATTTTATTTAGCTCTCATGTTTAAAGATTTTATAGTTTGTTTGAATCTTGAAAAGTTCATGGATATTCTACATAAATGATATTATGGAGACATCACTTGAACTAGTTACAAATGGATAGGGAGTTTTGTTTTAGGAAGTTTCACTGAAGCTTTAAGTTTGGTGTGGAAAATTTCCAATTCAATTTTGCAAGAAGTGCATTTCTTCAATTCTTACACTTGTGAGTAGATTGACTTTTAGAGTGCTGGTGTGATAAGGAAGCATAGAAAAATCAAACCAACATGGTGAAAACTAGGTTTTCATTCCCTGTGGCTTATTTTTTTGAATATTACAACTAGTGACATTAGAATCTGTTGGTGATCTGTATTACATTGAGTTGACTGAACCATTTATGTTTAGCTTTTTAGTATCTTTGTGAAGGAAGGGATTTATGATCCTTGAATTTCTTCCTGCATGTTAAATTTACTTAAAAAATAATTAGCATCACTCTATCTTTGCCTATAGTGTAGCACCAGAATAATCACATTTAAGCAGCTTATTTATTTCAGTAAAAGTCCACAGAATGTTAGTATTAGTGGTATGGTTTTTGCTCAGTGATTTTCAAGCTTTTCCTGTAAAGAGAGCCACATTGAGTTACCCACAGAGAAGCCAGTGTAGCTTTTTGCCTCTTTCCCCACCCACTTCAGTTTCTGAGCACCCTCTTGTTTATAGGTCTTATTTACTGTTCCTTCTGGTTAAGATTTTATTTGAAAATAAAAGGTTCCTAGCTTAATGAGTTAGCCCCTGAATTCAGGGAAACAACTAAAGGCATGAACCAAGAATTCACTATTTACTACAGTGAAAAATTGGTAAGAACATAAATATTTAACACCTATATGATCAATACTGTGGTACCATTAAGATCCTGTTTTCTCTCTGAGATGCATGAAATGTGTGTATTTTAGATTGTCTTCTCAATAATCTGATTTCAGAGACTTTGTCAGTCAACCACCTCCTAAAATGTCTGGCTATTTATAGGTTAATTTATTAAATTTATCACTAACAACCCATCAGTGAATAGAGAATTACTTCATAAAGTTAAAAAAGAGAGCCTGTTTTGGATAATAATCAGTGTTTAATGTGTTCTTAGCATATTCGAAACATGCTAAGAATTTAAATATTCATGACAACCCTAAAGACAGTTCCTGTTTCTACTCCATTTCACAGGTGAGAAAATTCAGACACTGAGAAGTTGCATAATCAGTGATAGTACCTGAATCTAACCTTTATTTCTTTATTAACCTTTATTTCTAACCTTTAAGATCTAACCTTTATTTCTTTTCTTTTTAACTACTACTGTATAGGAATTTTTTATAGTATTATATTAAGAAGGCAAAAAGAAATACAGAACTTTAAGGTATGATTCCAATTTTATGTAAAGAAAATATATACTGAGGTACATATTTAATAAAGCTATTATTTATTGAATATTGTTGGTATCATGCCAAGAACTTGATTTGTACTGTTCTACTAGATCTTCAGAATAAGTCCATGAAGTTTGTATTGTTCTTATGAGTATTTTTTAGATAGAAAAACTAGAGCTTAGGTTAATTTGGACAAAGTAACAAAGTTGATTAAGTGGTGGAGCCAGGACCAAAATCTAAGTAGTTTTGATTCTAAAATAAAATACAGTAATTCGCTAAATATTTATTTAGGGTCATACTAGGTATCAGGAGCAGTCTTATTCTCTGAGAATATAATAAACAATACATACAGCCACTTTGCTTTAGAAAAAGTTAAAAATGAACTATACCTCAAAAGTAATGGTTATAATCTCTAGATTAGTTAGTTTGATTTGTTTGGTTTCTTTTGACTTCGTGTGTGTGTGTGTGTGTGTGTGTGTGTTGTGAATACACACGTTAGTATCATATATGTTACTGATACGTACTATCATATATGTATTGACTCAGGAAAAACAATTAACTTCAGCAAAGCTGCCATATAATTTATGTGGTTACTTTATTCATAATGTTGTAAGAAGGAATAGTTAATAAATATATTGAACAGTTAAACATTCCTATGTCCCTTCTGAAATATTTTCTGTCACTTGCAGTGACTTCTTAGCCTCATAGTGGTCACCAAAACTCACTTTCTCAGTTTCTCACCTAATGAAGGGTTATACTCATTCTATAAGCAACATTCCCCCTAGGTGCCACTGATACAGAAAGGGAAGACACAGTCCCTTCCCTGAAGAGGATTATTCTTATGAACTAATTTGTGTCTCCCCCAGATTCGTATGTTGAACTCCTTACCTCAGCACCTCAGGATGTGACAATATTCGGCATTTGGTCTAGGGTAGGCCTTAATCCCCTATGACTAGTGTCATTTGAAGAGGCAATTGAGGCACTGACACAGAGGAAGAGATGACCATGTGAAGACACACAGAGAAGGTGGTCATTTGTACACTAGGGTCAGAGACCCGAGAAGGAACCAACCCTGCCAACTTCTTGAATTTCTAGCCTCTGTAACCATGTGTCTTGGTTACTTTTCTTGTTGCTGAGACAAAATATCCAATACCCACAAGTTAAGGGAGGAAAGCTTTATTTAGCTCACAGTTTGTAGAGGTTTCATTTCATAGTTGGCTGCTTCCAAGGCTGGGTGGCATGACAAAGGGGCTTCACAGAGGATAAAGAGTCCATGAAAAAGAAGGCCAGGTGGAAGGCAGCAAGCAGCAAGTAAAGTAGCAGCAAGTGATGACCAGTGACACTAGCCCTCTTTCTGTCCCTTATATTTTAAGAGAACCCTTAATCCTACCCTGCACTATGCCAAATCAATCAGTGGACTAATTTAGTAGTCACACATTATCAATCCCAAAATCACCCACTCTAGATCCAGTCACCTCTGAGAAGCCCCACCTATGACTGCATGAGGCCTTGGGGGGACATCTAGACATAAGCCATAACACCATAAGAAAAGAAATTCTTGTTATTTAAGCCACTCAGTGCATGTACTTTGTTATGATAGCCCTACCAAATAGTCAAAATGCTCCAGTAAAAAAACACAAATCGGGGCTGGGGATTTAGCTCAGTGATTAGAGTGCTTGCCTTGCAAGCACAAGGGCCTGAGTTCGATCCCCGGCACCACAAAAAACAAACAAACAAAAAAAAAACCACAAATCAACAACCAAAGTAATGTGGTAAGTCTAATAGAGATAGATCTAAGATGGTATTTGTGTGAAGAGAAGCAAGGATTATCTAGTATCAACAAACCAATTCTATTAGAAAGGAATGTCAAGCAATAACAATCAGTAGTCTACTTATCATATCAATACTTTTGTACAAAAAATGTCCATTGGTAAAGTTTTGTGCAAGTTGTACCATAGTATGTATATAGAGAGGCAACCCTGACCCCATGAATTTCATCATCCAATAGAGAAGCTAAGACCTTGGCACAATGTGATAATGTAATGATGTAAATGCTGCGAAAGGTACATAGTACCCTTACAGTAACTCGAGACAAATAGAGTGCTCTACAGAGTGAGTTTGAGCCAAGTGAAAGTAAGAAAGGAAGTACACTCCACAGTGTGCGAGTAGACTATTGTGAAGGAGCACAGTAGTCCTGAACTTTATCTTTGTGTATATCCCAGTCCTCAGGCTGCCATCAGGTCTAGGCCATCCTATCCAAAACTCAAGTTCTCAGAAGTCCACATGTAGGACTTTGGGACCTGTGCTGCACATTTGTCCTGGGACTTTGCAGTTAATGGGTCATGCCCACCTTCCCAGCCAGGCCCTCCACACCCTAATTTCCTGCCTCGTTTTCCCCTAAGAAACTCATATCCCCATAATTCTTTATGGGGTGCTGAGGGAGTGGAGGTCTCCATCTTCATATAGTTATTTCCTGCTGAAAGGGGATGTAGGCTGTACCTACTGGGAATTATGTGCTCTCCGCCTACTTTTGGATGTCGCATCAGCTGGGTTGAAGGGAAAAAACTGTTAGAAGATGATAAGAAAAGAGTTAGTGACTGTTGATCTGCCTGTTTGATGGCAGAAAGCTTGGTGAATGTCAGGAGACAAACTTTACTATTAGGTTGGGGATGTAGAGCCCAAATATGAGAAAAAGCATACTTCCTGTGGAGGAGAAAGTATGGCAAAGAGGGATGCTAGATAAATTATGAAGAGCCTAAGAACCATAGCCTTAGCAAGATTATCCATATTATAGAACTAATTAAAAATGGGAACCTTAATACAGGTGTCCATTTAAACTGTCATGAATTTGGATCATTAGTGACTCTGCTTATGTGCACCTAGACCAGTACTGGAGTCTTGCTTTCTGAAGAGGAGCCTCAGGTATTCCAGAGGTTCTCGGGAATAGCTTTCTTCCTAGTCCTGTGAAAATTGTAGTGACTATGTTCCATGTAGAGTTTTTATAGCTTTCACCATGTCCCTTGAGGAAGGACCAGTTTGAATGGTTCCTGAGAAACAAGGAATAAGGCATCTTGAGGGACTATAAAGCTGTCCTCCTTGCCTCTCTACCAGCCTTTTGATTTCACAAGGAGACTTTAGACATGACTCTTTGGGGTCTCTTGGAGTGAATGACAGCAGCCTGCTTAGGAAGATAGACTATCTAGATGGTTGCTTATTAGTTAGCAAGCTCCTTTTTTCCAGATTGCTGCATGGGCACGTAGCACCAGAAAAGCATATTTGGCTTATATCCATGCCTGAGAAAAGGCTATGAGTTCTGCTTTTTGAGCAGAGGTCCCTGGGGCAAGGATTTGGACCTCAGTGACAGTTGTGAAGTCACAGCTGTATAACCTGCCTTTTGATGTCCTTCTAGGACAAAGCTGCTTCTGTCAGTGAACCACACTTTCTCGTGGTCTTTGAGGGGCAGGTCACTGATGTCCTGCATGCTTGCATAGGTCTGGGAAATCACCTGTTCACAAGAATGGCCAACCTCTGGGCCTGTGGGCATCAAAGAGGCAAGATTAAGAGTAGCACACATCTTTGTGGTGACCTCAGGGGTGTCTTAAGAATCACGGCCTGGCATAGTCCCAGTTGGTAAAATCCACTTTGGTCTTTGCCAGAACTGGAGAATTGCCTCCCAGTGTCGCTAGTAAATCTCTTACCAGTAAGGGAGTAGGACTCTGTGGGACAATTAAAAACTCATGGTTGAACATTTGACCTTTGAAGTGACATGTGAAAGCAGGAGTAAAGAAGCTCTGACTAGGGCTTCCCTCAACCCCAGTTGTGGCTGTAGATCTAGAGAAGGGTTTTCCAGAGAAGGAAGTTAAAACAGATCTATAAATAACTGAATTTGCTTACCCATGATGGCTAAGGTCTCCCAGGGTCTCTTTCAGGAGATGAAGATATTTGTGGACAGGGGTTGCAGGTTGCCGCAGGCCCCTTCAGTCTTAGCAAGAGGTGAGGGTTTTGGCTGGCCTGTTCCCGGTCTCTGAGCGTGGCACTGGAGGCAGTACCGTGAGTTGGGCACATCAGCTGCCTGAAACTCAGAGCAGTGTCTGGGCGGTGGCGTGGTACAGTCACGTGCCTGGTGTCCAGTCTTCTTGCAGACCTTGATTGGCCCTGGATTTTCCCTTGGACAACTTGAATGTGCTTAAAGCATTGCCAATTGTGACAGCTATAACTCTGGCTCTTCTCTTTTCACCCTCATGTGGATCCTGATTGTTGAATTCAGAAAAGGCCAAATCCAGCAATTGGATCATACACATCTGGAGACCCTTCTGAAGTTCTTGTAATGTATGCTGAATATCTGCAGCTGATTGACAAATGAAATGATGTCCCACCAGTGCCTGTCCCTCCCTGGAAAGTGGATCTAGATTTGCATATTTACAAAAGACTTCAATTAAATCAGCTATGAAAGACAGCTGGACTTTCCTCTTTGTCCTGTATGACCCCATTCATCTTACCATAATTAACAGATTTCTTAATGCACCTTTTCATTCCCATGCTACCATGTCAGGCATCATTTTTAGCCCATTGCTAATATTAGAGTCCCAGTTTGGGTCTGTCAGAGAAATAATAACCTCTCCAGAGTGGTTTTCTTCCCTTTTTAAAGTGTAATTGTTTATCTGCATATCCCCTAGCCTCTTCGAAGATTTTGTGTTTTTCATCTGGAATACAGCAAGTGGTCAAGATGAATTGGACATCTCATCACAATAAATCAAAAGAATATTCACTTCCTTGGGGGGCACCGGGCTCTGGTGGAGTTCCTGAGTCACTTGAAGGGGATAGAACTTATTTACTGGCCTGCAGATTATAATGAGATGGTGGAGCAGATCTCCAAGTGTGGTCACCTTCATTAAATAGATTGGAGAGATCCATATCCCCCTGGGAGACAGATGAGCATCCAAGGACAGGATCATTAAAGATATCCTTCCCTTCTTCCTCAGGGGCCATTCTAAATACCATAGTTTTGGGGCCCTTCCAGAGATAAAGAACCGTAAAAGCCTGAACATAAGGGATTTCACATCATCTTCTTTGTCTTTTGTAGAAGTGATCTAACTGAAAAATAGTATTGTAATTCAAACTGCCATCCTGTACCCATCTTTCAAGAAAACCTTAAAAAATTCTAAGTACAAAGATGTACCTTTTCAAACTCACTGCCACTTGAGTTGAGCTTTACATGCTGTTCTGCTTTGCTCTGCTCAGGCCATCAGGCATGTTTCTAAATTTCTGTGAGAAGAAACAAGGAGGGGTCTAACCTGATTGAAAAAGAGAAGAGGGAAGGAAGCCCATGTGTTCCCCAAAATCAGAGGCTTTAGCTCCTGGCTACAAGGGTGAGATGCCCTGTTGACCATGAGGCCAGGTGAAAAAACAACAACAACAAAAAAAGCAAACAAACATGGCAGAACTATGTGACCAGCTCACATGACCAACTAAAATGATCACCAAAGATACCCAAATCCATGTGGCCAACCTACAGGATGAACCAAAATGGCTGACAAATATGGTCAAAAGGTGGAGTGGGATGAAACAAGACGCCGTGAAAATGACTCACTAAGGATACCCACAGATAGAAGGCCATCGAGAGGAGAGAAGCACAGATAAGAAGTTGAGCACAAAAAGGAGTAAACTGGGGTATGTGGCTACTCAAGCAGGAGACAAAGTTCCCAGTAGCTATTTTTCCCAAAAGAGTGAGAAAGCCGAGCTATCGTGGAAAACAAACATGAGGACAAAGAGGCATGATAAACTGTAGGTCACATACATGAAACCTAAACAGTCTATTCTGTGATGTGGTTAATAACAGGCTGTCTAGCAGCTCTTCACGGACTTAGACCTCCAGTGAGTGACCAAAAATGAGAAAGACGAGAGAAAAAGGGAGATAAATTTGAGGCAGACCTGTATGCTCCCTTAGTAGCTGAGAAAAACACAGAGGCCATGCGCGCCCGCCCCATGGTGGAACACACTCGGAAACTGTTCCTGGCAACCCTAAGAAAGCTTTCTGGGTCCCCAGCCTAGGGAGGGGAGAGAGCGTGAAAGGAAAAAACCTCAGCTGTAGGTTTTCAAGAAACAAAAAATTGCCCACAAGGGCACCTCCTGCCTAGCTCACCAAATATGTTACTGGGTTTTGGGGAGCTGGAGTCTTATTTTGACCTGGTTTCCAGCCTCTTTGTGTGCTGAGCAAAGATTTTCAAGACAGGCATGAAAGATACCAAGGTTTTACATTTGTTAAAGGTAGGGGAAATGTGCTCTGCACAGCAAGTTTGGGCCAGGTGAAAGTAGGAAAGGAAGTACACTTTATAGCATGAGCGCACACTGTTGTGACAAGGCAGTAGTCCCGAGCTGAATGATGACTGTCTTTTTCTCCCAGTCCTCAGGCTGATGTCCAGGCTGTCCTGTCCGAAACTGCTCAGGCTCTCATGAGAAGTCCATGTGCAGGACTTCAGGAACTGTTCTGTACGTGTGTCCTGGAACTTTGCAATTAACAGGGCGTGGTCACTTCCCAGCCAGCCTGCCACATCCTAATGTCCTGCCCCACTACCACTGAGCTGCATTCCCAGCCTTGTCTGTTTATGAATGAATGAAGGAATGAATGACGTTTTCTCACTACATTACCCAGATATACTTTGAATTTGTGATTTTCCTGCCTCAACCCCATGAGCAGCTGAGATTACAAGAGTACATCACTGTGCTGGCTGCTTTTTACTTCTTCAAAGAGCTCACCTGAGTAGGTTTGACCTGTCCAGTACAATGTATCTTTTGATTGAGTCTTATCAACTAATTAGGAAATGAAATTATATATGTATAATCCTTTTTGTCATAAAAAGTGATCTAAAGGTAGGGAGCATGTATTATCATATTAGTAATCCATTAGTAAATATAGCCATACTTTTTAAAAACCTATATTTCTTAAATCCTTAAAAAAGGCCAAATATTTTATTTATTTAATTTAGTGTCTCTCACCCCCACATTAGAATGGACATAAGTTCTATGCAAGGAGGGTTTTTTCCAACCTTTTCCCTAACATTCTCCCAATTCCTAAAACAATGCCTAGCACATATTGCATTTAGTAAATTTGCTTCAATTGACAAGTGATCTTTTTTAGAAAATTGGTAGAGGTGTATTTATGTCAAACTGAAATTTTATCCCACTTAGAGAATCGCATTGTTCTTCCTTTTCTAATTTTATAATAATTTCCACATAAAGAATTGACTATAAGTGTCTCCAAAATATCTTTTAAAACTTGTCAGTAAGCCAGGCATGGTGGTACATGCCTATAAATCCAGCACTCCAGAGACAGAGGCAAGAGGATGGTGAGTATGAAGCCATGATGGGCTACCTAGTGAGTTTGAGGCCAGCCTGAGCTACATGGAGAGACCCTGTCTCAAAGAAACATAAAACAAAAACAAAACCTTTTCCTTCATTTTGTTCTCTTATTTATCCATGCATTCATTCTTGAGGAGCAAGTTATTTATGCCTTTAAAATACAAACTATAGCTGATCACAGCACTTTCAAGTGCAAGGTTTTTGTTTTGTTTGGTTTTAGTGTTTTGTATGTTTGTAAGTACCAAGGATTGAACCTGGGACCTTTGTACTGAGCTATGTCCCCAGACCTTTTTGTTTTTTATTTTAGGACAGGACTTTGCTAAATTGCCTGGACTGGGATTTAATTTGTAATCTGGCTGCCTCAACATCCTAAGTGCTGGGATTCCAGGCATGTACTACCATGCACACTTTTAAATGCAGTATTTTAAAGGGCTACAAAGTAAAGATGACAGTGAAAATACAGCTGTATATTTTTAATGTTTTAAGTTGGAATATTTGGGCACAATCCACTGGAAATGAAGAATTAAGAGTGGCAAACCAGTGTGGTGATGCACATCTGTAATCTCACTTACCAATGAGGCTGAGGCAGGAAGGTGGCAAGTTCTGTGCCAGCCTGGGCTCCTTGACTAGACCCTGTCTCAAGATAGAGAGAAGGGACTGGGGAGGGCTGGGGATGTAGCTCGGTGGTAGAACATTCCTGGGTTCAATCCCCAGTACCAAAAACAATAACAATTACCAAAAAAAGTGGCAAATGTATAGTTTCCAAAATTTGGGAAAGATTATTAATATTTCTAATTTTGAGTATTGTAAGACTTGAAAGATAGTCAGTGTGTGTTTGATTTACTCTTCTGCCAGGTATGTCTCTGTGTATTACTGATGTGTGTATGTACAGTTTCTTCCAGTTGTCTTTCCTATTTCAGCCTATTCCTTTGGTTATGTTATTCTTACTGTCTTTGCTCATGCTAGGCCCATCCTGAAATTTGGTCAATATGAAAATTTAAAACTAGTGTATATATTTGTATTTATAAATATAAACTTATTTATTTATATATTATTAAGTGGACTGTCACACTCCCTTTTTGTTCTTAGCACATAAAGATTTTTTATTTCTTAATGCAACCTTTGTAGACCTTTGTTTTTACTTCATTTTGTGCAACAACTTTTGATCAAACAAAAATTTTATCTATGTGGCCAGGCTTTGCAAGCATAGTTCATCATTCACATGGTCTTGGGAAAGTCGGCTGACTTTTCTGATGTTTTCTTCATCTAGATGATGGAATTAATTTCTATCACTGAGGCTGTTGTGAGAATTAAATAACGAAGCAAGAAGTAAGCATTGATTTTGAAGCTTGATCCCTGCCTAGATTGAGCCTGTTGGAATTTGCAGTTCCTTTCACATTTCTGTTTGTAAGCTTTTCTTTTTCTTGGAACTCTTCCTTGGCATCCTTCTTCCTGCATCACCCCCCCCTTCATTTTTCCTTTTTGTCACAAGCCTCAGAAGATAAACAGGGTGAAATGTTTCGTGCCATAGCTCTTCTCTTTGAACCAGTCAGATGCCTTAACATTCTCCCCTTCTTTCCTTTGTCGGCCAGTGTGTGTATTTAGTAAGGGCTCAGAGTGGGGAGTACTGTAAAAGGTAGCTGAATATTTAATTCCACTTTGCAGTGTCCAAGCCTATTGTTCCAGTTCACAAATGGAAACCCAATCCTACCTGGACCAAGAGCTTACTTAGTGTTAATCTGTGTTAATGAATTTGTTGAATTCGTCTTTGCTGACACAGAGAAGAGAGCACTTTGTTGTATGTGGGAGCTTTTGTTGTTTGTACATAACTTCCAGGGCACTGGTAGGAACGATACTCTTTCAGTGCCGCAAGCAGTATCCTGTTGGGCCAGGATTTGCCCCATGAAGCGATCTGGCAAGAGCAAGGGTCATTTTCAACTCGTGTTTTAAAGGTACAGAGAAAATGTCTGAATTCCTTATTCATTTAACAGAGTATACTTTTACAGTATTTATTAACAGTAAAATTCATGCCATAAAGTTTTTTAGAGACTTTTAGGAATACATGATTTATTTCGCTTAAGTGTATGGTCTCAAGATGCATCATCTATTTACCTAGAAATAGCTCAAGCTTATTATTCTCTGTGGCAGAGTAGTACTCCACTGTATTAAAAAAACCACATTTTCTTTATCTATTCCTCGCTTGATGGGCATTTGGGCTGTTTCCAAGATTTAGCTATTACAAACTGTGCCACTATAAACATGGATGTGCATATATTGCCTTGGTATGATGCTTTTAATTCTTTGGAGAAGATACCAAGAAGGGGAATAGCTGAGTCAAATGGAACCTCTAGTCCTAATTTTTTGAGGAATCTCCATACTGATTTCCATAGCAGTTGCACCAGTCTACACTCCCACCAACAGAGGAGAAGGGTTCCTTTTTCCCCACAGCTCCTCCAGCATTTGTTACTGGTTGATTTATTGATAATAGCCATTTTTTCTGGAGTAAGATGGAATCGGACACATATGTTTAAATGCCTCATTGTTTCTCTGGTGTGAGAAACTGAAAGTGTAAATAAAGACTAAAATGTATTATATTGGGAAAAGAAAGAAATTGTTCGGATGAGAAAGGGAACAAAGAAGGGAGAGGGAGAAAGGAACGGAGGGACAAAAGAAATAAGGAATAGAAGGGAAAAATGGAAACAAAGCTTTTGTAAATAAGGAGGAACAGGCGGGGAATGGGCAAAAAAGAAGCAGCAAGGTATATCATGTGTAGTTACAAGTCCCCTGTGATGAATGTTATCACTGTGTGTATCTAAAATGTACCATTAAAATAAAATTTTTAAAAAATTAAAAAGAAAACATGAAATATAAAATAACCCTCTGAATTACAAAAAGGATCAAATGAATGAAAAATAATACTAGTGTGAAAACTGGATGATACCTTCAATAACAGCCTGCGCACTTGCCGGTGGTTAGGCCTCAAATTTGGCTTTAAGCCTTCTAGTGATCAACCAAAAAAGAGAGCTCATTTTGCAGTCTACTGCACAATGAAATAAAAGTAAAATTGTTGCTCAAGAGAAGCAAAACTACTGCTGTTGCAAAAATCTGATAGGAATTTTTCCAGGGAGTCTGTGTGAAAAGACTGTGTGAACTGAGAACAGTCTTCAGTGGCAACTTGCAGGAGGAGGAGAGGCAAACTTGGGAGAGCTGTTTCCCGAGCACTGTTCACGAAAGCAATAATTGTATGGGTGGCCCACGCCGAAAGATGCGACTTGTAGAACCCAGCTCTCCCGTCGGACTTGGTCTCAACACATATTTTAGAAAATGGATTGTGTATTCTTTAGTCAGTTATTCTTAAGTAAGTGTTGTCTTTTTGTCTTACATGAACTTCATGAGACAGTATTTGGTAGCTCCGACAGACATGTTTCAGGAGCAGCCTTTACAGTATTTTTGTTCCAGGTGGATGCCAACACTTACTCTTCAGTAGGATGTGGAGTTTGAGGTTGGACTGATTTCCTTTAACAGCTGAGGAGCCAGATAACATACTGGCCCCGAAGGGCCACCCAGCCTTGCGGATGAGCTGAAGATTTGCCCTAATAAAAAATTCAGCCTAGTACTATAAATTATTTTGAATCTCTTTTAATATCCATACAAATTATGGTATAAAACCCCAAACTTCTGTCATACACTATGTTATGATCACAATAAATTTGGCGTAGCAGATTTTTATGTGTATATAACCAGATAGCAACCTGGTACAAAAGCTCAGAATACTCATAAAACTCTGTCCAGCTTTGAGCAGTGTGACTTCCTGATTTATCTTTCAAAGTAGACTATTTGCCACATCTACACTGGGTAGATTAAGTGGAGGAACTTGTTGAGTAAGATTGTAAGGCAGTCACAAATGCAGAGACAGTCTACAGAAAGTAGTCGGTGGTCTGTAGCCTTCTCTGGCAGGAGTTAGTAACTGAGGCCTTCCTTCTTAGTCGTAACAAAACCGTAGAATCCTGAGGTCTGAAAAATAATCATAATAATGAACTACCGAAAATGTAAGAGAACTGCATCACTGGCTTATACAAAATAACATCATTAATAGGAAATAAGCTAACAGAATGTGGGGCTAAAAATACTCTGTCATACCCGACAGGAAAAAAAAATCCATTCGTCAAGAAACTTGCCACTTTCCTGACTTGCAGAATTGAGTGCCGGCTCTGAGTAGGTATCAGTCTTTTTGCAAAGAATTTGTCAGTTGGAGATAGTTGTAGAACAGCAGTGTTCTTTTCAAATGTTTTTAAATGCCATAACTGTGTGATGCTCATTGTTAGGGTTTTTTCTGTTTATAATTTGCCCAGAAGTCTGGGGTCTGACGCCAACAATTGCTTATAGTCATATCGTGATCATGGTTCGTGGTAGTGAGATTGAAAGCCAGATATGAATGGACTAGAGTAGTGTAGCAGAAATCAGGAAATTCAGCTTCTGACCTTGGCTTAGTGATTTTTATCTTTTGGACATTCTGTATCTCAGCCTCTCCATCTGTTAAATTGAGTTTGTAATAACTGCCCTGGTCTATCTCACAGGAATGTTGCATGAACAAATTAGATAAGTGTAAAAGTGCCTCGGAGGTAAAGCCACTATGAATAAAATGCAGTGTGAGGTGGCTACTAAAGCATGTGGCCAGGCCAGAGTGGCTCCTCTCTGCAGGCTTCATGACTTACAGATAATGGATTCCTGTCAAGCGAACCCAGCCCACTTTATCAGTTCATCACTTTACAGAAGTTAGTGAAGAAAGAAAGCCCTTTACAACATGTTATCCTGCTACAAATGCGCATCGAAAACCAGTGGTGTTGAGGGGAGGGGAGCGGGGAGAGTTGTCAGGCAGTGGGCATGAAGTCGCGGTGATGTGCGACGTGTACGTTCCAGAGCGCTCCTGTGTGACCCTGGGCCTGTGGCTGCTGTACTGCACTGCATGTTACAGATCTGTTGCATGGGCCTCTGAATGCTCTTACCATGATAGAATGAAAAATTTTAAAACTCAGTCATATTTGAATTAAATAAAACTTTTCCAAGTAGCATCAGTTTATGTAGTTTATCGTTTCCATAATCATTTTGGAGGATGAAGATTTGCTGTGTTTAATAAAGAAATGAGCATGTGACACTATGTGGGGAAGAGAAATTGACTAAAATAGTTTCTATTATGATTACTATTTTTAAGACTCTGACATTACCAAAGTGAGATTTTGCTTTTTACTTATTTTGTATGAATGTCAAACTCTGCTTACAGCGTATGTTGTTGTTCTGGTCGCCTTATCTTCTCAACCCTAATGATACTGCACACAGACTGACACACGGGTGCTCAGTAAAGCGTACTGCGTCCCCTCAAGACAGAAAGGAGGGGCCTTTCTTAAAGGAGCCCTGGAGGGCTCTTCTCCTCTCGCCTCTTCTCTTCACGTAAATGGAGAGTCCCTGTGCGCAGCCCTTGAGGAGGAAGATGATACAAGTTCTGTATTTGATTGGACATTGTAAGAGTCCCATCTGGGCTGCAATACTTTAATTCTTAAACCAAACTGATCTGTTTTCATCTGGCAGGGGACCATTTCTAGTGGCACTGGGGAAATCCTGGCATCCAGAAGAATTTAATTGTGCTCACTGCAAAAATACAATGGCCTACATTGGATTTGTAGAGGAGAAGGGAGCGCTGTATTGTGAGCTGTGCTATGAGAAATTCTTCGCTCCTGAATGTGGTCGATGCCAAAGGAAGATCCTTGGAGTAAGTATTGGAAACTGCTTTTTTTTTATCCTTAGTTTTAAAACAAAATATTTTTGTTATGAAACTCTCCCATCTTTTTATTTTCTTCTTGCTTTATCAATACTGTCTCCTTTCATCACTATTTATTATTGTAAAGCAAACTAAATAGGCCTCTGTAGGAGTATATCGGACTCATGGGGTTAGGTTGTCTTTCGTTTTGTCTTACTGAGTGTTGGCTTGTCTGGTGAAAGTCTAGCCACTACAGGGGAAAAATAATTTACTGTGGGTGTGCTACCTCAACAGGACTCTGTTTGCTCAGGAATGAGGAGGTCGCACAGGACCACACACATCAGAGTGCTCAGAACTGACACCTTCACTGTTTTAAATTAAATTCCATAGCTTTTATAAAAGCAGCATTCCCCTGCTTGTTAGGGTTCAAGCACAGGACACTGACCTCAAAAAACACATAAAATGTGAGACTTATAATGGATCTATTTTCCTCAAATGCATATAATGTTTAAAAATGTAACTTCAATTTTATGAGTGTATACATGTGGTAGAAAAATAATTTCAAACCACAGGATTTTTCTTGTTTGCAAATGAGAAGTAATTTAAGCATCAGATACATAATAAATAATGATGAATAAGTGAAAATCCTGTTCTGGAATATCTACATTCCAATTACAGAGTAAGAGTCAGGTACTTTTTATAGGTGACCAGAGGCCAGAATTTGATTTTAGAAAAGCAAAGGTTCCTAACCTCATATAAAAGTTGGAAATGGCTTTGCCGAGTCCTGATACTGTGTGGAAAGTTAGTATGAATTTTTGAGAGCATCTTTAAATGGGTCTGAACCCTTAAGAACACGTTGTAGATATGCCGCTAGAAGAATTTCTGTTACTAATACATGCAGTATGTTGGGAACAGAAAAGAATGGTTCATCCTGTACCTTCCTAAATGATGGCAACTAGTAAGATGTACATTAATACATTTTAGTGTATAAAATGTATTTCGTGGGTCAAGATTAATGAATAAAGTCAAGTAAGAGTCTTAGAAGCAAGTAAGCTTTTGATAGCTCTATCTCTTTTTCACAATCCAAAGAAATAATTCCTTGTAAAACCAATTCCCCAAACCTCTTTTACTAATTAAAGCCTGGACCGAGTCTTTGATACTTGGTACATTTGGCCATCAGGCCATAACAGACTAGAATCTGTACTTTATGGTTCAAATTTTTAACTCATTTGAGTAAGTGCATAGTGCAGTCACCGCTGATTTCCAAAAGCCTCAACACAAGCCCAAGGATTGGATTATACTGATTACATTATTGCTTCCATAATGCATCAAAGAATAGGTTTTAGGTTTTAGATGCTTCTTTCCTGCTTCGTGACATTGTTGAGATAATACATACTATGAAATTTTTGTAAATTAATGTTTCTTGACATCCTTTGTGAGAAGGCAAAATGTTTTGCTGCAAGCACTTAAAATACTTTCTTCACCATTATGTATGAGGTTTGAATAGCAGTAACCATTCTTTAAATAAGTTTATTGGTGTATGTTTGTGAAGAACACTTAACAGCGCATATTCTGGTGATACGTGTTGGCTCTTAAATACCTCCTGTTACTGTCAGAGAAACTCGAGGCAGGTGCAGTGGAGGTGTCTGGTCGGGTTAACGCTACGGGGTTATGTTGGTACAGCTCTTAGAATAAGTCTGTTGTAGTAATTGTCACCAGTCTTTAAATCCGATTACTTTTCTGTAACAGGAAGTCATCAATGCTTTGAAACAAACTTGGCATGTTTCCTGTTTTGTGTGTGTGGCCTGTGGGAAACCCATTCGTAACAATGTTTTCCACTTGGAGGATGGTGAGCCCTACTGTGAGACTGGTAAGATTGTGAGCCGTTAGTTGCTTGAGTGTCGAATAAAGACCAAACATTAACCCTCACTTCGCTATGAAGTTGAAACATATGTTAGGCCAAGTAGATTTCCTAACTGTTTTGAAAGTATTTAAATGTTACTCTAAATATATGACAAAAAAAACTTTTTTTTTTTTTTTTGTGGTGCTGGGGATCGAACTCAGGCCCTTGTGCTTGCAAGGCAAGCACTCTAATCACTGAGCTAAATCCCCAGCCCCCAACAAAAAAACTTTTAAAACTTCTTGTTGACTTTGTCAAAACAGATATTCCCAACTTCATTATGAGAATTAAGAATTGTAAGCATCACTTAATAGGACAAATATTTTGCATAAATATCTAGTACTTTATGGATATAAATCCTGCCAAATCATGTACCTAGAACTACCTCTTATGGTCTAATAATGAATTTCGAGTGGTTATAAACATGAGAAACGTTCAACTTTAGCTATGTTACTGGTTTGCTATTTTAAGGCAACTGCTTTGGAAGTAAACTTGAATCTTTTGTTACCTTTGCTGAATGGCAGCAAAATCCTGGCTTGGACTGCCCCCTTGGTAAGCCCTCAGGACCCATCCCCTCCGTTTTTCCTGTTACCTAAACTCTGAACATTTCCTTTTTCTTTCCAACAGCTGCAGGTGAACTTGTATAACACTTATTTATGAATAATGCCTTTACTTGGATATTACTAGCGTAATGCATATTTAAAATAGGAAATATTTTTCCTCTATCATATCTCCACTTCCTACCACTGTGTTCCTACTATTCGGTTTTACTTTTACCTGACCTTGAATTCAGAAGTGTGATGCTGGAGGACGGGAACAGTCTGGAGCAGTCAAGTTCAAAACGCAGCCAGTTTCTGGTGTGAAGCCGGAACCATGTGACTCGACCCTTTGCCCACTCAGTGTTCTCTTACTTACCTTCTCTTGGTTCCTTAAATAAGAACAGCTTGGATATACTCTGGCTTGTCCACTAGAAAGCTCAGAAATCCCAGTAGAAGACCCCTTGGGCCATGTCGATATAGCTTTGGCTGTAAGCTGCCTGCTCTGTTCAACCAGAATAGTTCACAGTTTGTGTTCCACTTAATTTTTCTGAAGAAGGACATTTTTCACAGTGGTGGTTGTCTGGTTGGATGGTTGGTTTGCTTGCTTTAGAAGTTTTGGAGGACATTTTGATTAAATGGCAGACAATCCCTCTCTGGCCAAAACAGAAAGCTGTCTAGCCTTAATGTCATATTTCATGTGTCCTAAGAAGTCATATTTTAAATACACAAAGAATTTCTCACAGAAATGGAAAAATATTACTGAAGATTCATTCAAATGTTGCTTCTAACCAACGTGGTCTATTTTTGTTTACTCTTTCTGTAACCTCTCGAACTAGTTCTTAATTCAGCCTTTCCCACCATCTGCTGTCCAAAACGCTAGAGGCCACTTTGCATTCTGCCCTATCCCCTGTTCCTCCCGTATCCGATCTAATAAAGGAAGCCCTGGCAGTTCTACCCACAGAATAATAAGGATTTACTTATTTCCTCCGTCTCAGCTGTTATCACCAAACTCAGAGTGCTCGTACCCTTTGCCTGGGTGTTGTGGTCACCAGTTCGACTGTATATTCCTCATCTCCCAAAGAGCAGCTATAGAGAAGCTACAGTAATATTTTAAAAGTGCGAATCAGACTGTGGCAGTGCCCACCTCTAATCCCAGCCCTCTGGGAGACTGAGGTAGGAAGCTCACACTCAAGCTTAAACTGGACAAGCCCCATAATACCTGTTACCACCCCAAAAAGCCTTTCCCGTCCTCACCTTCCTGTGAAATGTGTACACACCCCCTAATTATTCTATATCATAATACTGTTTTATTTCTTTCATGGTACTTACCACAACCTGAAATTACCTCTTACCATTTATCTTTAATATTCAGTAAGTGGTGGCATCTCATTCCCAGTGAGAGCGTGAGCCCCACAAGGAAAGCATCCACATCTGTCTTCTCCACCACCGCACCTCAGAAGTGCCTGGACCAGCACCTGGCAAACAGGACTCTGGGATATCTTGAGCACGTGGCACTAGGGTTATTGAAGATTGCTGAGAAAAGTGAATTGATTAGTTTATAGCCAGCTTGCCCTTCAGCCCAGGTGAACTTCGAGTCAACACAGTAGTGAGAGTAGTTGCATAAAAGAAAATAAAAATGCTGATAACATTCTAATTTACCAATAATTAAAAGGAAAACATACTAAAAAAAATTGTGGCTAGTATTGTTGTGCCTGTAGTCTGGCTGGAAACAGCCATGGTACTTACTCATGAAAGTTTTGTGTATTTGTCTTCCTTACCAGGTCTGACATTTGCTAATGTCAGATATTTGTTCTCAATTAATTGATTATATTATTGTTAATTATTGAATACTTTTATTGGAATAATACTCTTCCTTTTATTTGTCCTTCCATAAAATATTTGGAGAGAAGTGAGAAGTATAACATGAAAAAATATAATAAACAATGTAAATTGTGTAAATAATGTTTACCAAGAAAAACCTGAAAATCCTAAACATATATCACAAGACAAATTTTATGCTATTTCCTGAAAATTTTTCTGATTACTATTATTTTTATGTTCAACATCTCATTTAATCCCAGTTTTGTTTGTTTTCTATGAACTATCATTCTGAGGTTTCATCGTGTTTTAATTACATCTTTGCTCCCTCCCCCAATACAGATTACTATGCCCTTTTTGGTACTATTTGCCATGGATGTGAATTCCCCATCGAAGCTGGCGACATGTTTCTGGAAGCTCTAGGCTACACTTGGCATGACACTTGCTTCGTGTGTTCAGTAAGTAAACTCTGTAATTCCCTAGCTAAAGTAGTGCGGTATGGCCAGGTCTAACCTAAATAGTTCATGAAAATAACAGCTCTTGTGTCTTTAAGTCCTTCAGTCCAAAAGAGAAAAAAATTTAAAGGTTGTTTATTAAAATTTTGGCATCTTTTAAAATCATGTGGACATAATAAGATCTTTACCCCTAAGAGAAAATCATATTTTAATGCATTTTTGTCTATAAAGAGAAGCTGTATATTTCTTAAAACAGTAAATCTTTTTTTTCCCTTAAACTCCACTGCATATATTTTAGTAGTTTTTGGTGGAAACATTAAATACTTCTTAGACGTAAACAATTATAAAACACCATTACTGAATTAACAATAGGAATAAATTATATATTGATTTATTTTCTTCCTTATCAGTACTCTATGAATATTTTGGGGGGGGACTATAACAAACAAGTAATAAAATATTTATGTATTTCAATTTGGTATTTTAATATTTTGAGTTTTTTTAATGATTAGAATAGACTCAGTAATATTAACCTAACATACATGTTTTTAAACCAAGAAAGTAAATATCCAGTAAAGATGCCCTGTGCAAATACTTGATTTCTGAGTTAGGTTTCATAAATCTAATAGTGTTTATGCCTATTGTAGGAAAGAAAAAAAAGTAATGTTAGTTAAAGTTAAATGATTTCTCCAAACATTACCTTTAAACCCTTTCTTGTTTACCTCATCTCTCTTTTAAACTTCATAACAATCTATAAAACGCAGTAACTTTTAGCATATTTGCTAACTGTTCTCTGGTTGAGCTGCTCATGAGCACTGCAGTGAAGGTGAAAAAGGTAAGAAGGTGCAGGTGTGAATAGCCGCCCGCGTAGTCCCCCGCAGCCGACGCTGACCAGGTTTCTCACTATAAAAACAAGTGAATTAAAGAAATCTGTTAATATTTTCATGAATTAATGATTTCATTAAAGAAATTAAAGAAGCGAATTAAAAATAAATCTCAAGTATTCTGTGCTTGCATTTGGGAGCAGACTAAAATTGGGCTCAAGAATGTTTGTCAAAGCAGTTGTGTTTTCTTTTCAAATGCTTTAGTTCTCAATAATAGGAAAGAGATTTAAAGCATAGATTAGCATTTGGGGAGAGAAAGTGCATTTAATGTGAACTCTTTATATATTAATTTTTTTCATTGGACTCGCTCCCAATAAAGAAAAATAATAATCAGCGATTTAAATAAATTAGAATACATTCCAGGAAAAAATGTTCTTCATTGCTTTTCAGAGATTACACGAAGTGTTGTAGTAATTATGAAATGTCAAAGTATCAACAGCCATCTAGAGTGCTTTGTTAGCGTATCCAATGAGGGAAAAGATCACCTCCCCCTTCTCTATCATACTTGATTAAAATAATAATATTCTCTTAAATAACACATCTTTTTCAGGTATGTTGTGAAAGTTTGGAAGGACAGACATTTTTCTCCAAGAAAGACAAGCCACTCTGCAAGAAGCATGCTCATTCTGTGAATTTTTGAAAGTCAACAGGGAAAGAGAAGAAATTTGAGGACAAAAAGAGAAAATTTTAAACTACCAATTAATTTTTAGATTTAATATTTATACGGAGTTTTGAAAAATAAGAGTGGCCCTGAAGGGATAAATTCCAACATTAAAAACTAAGTCTGTGATGAAATATTTGGCTCCGTAAAGGAAATAGACAGTTTGGCATTTATTATTACTTTTTCCTGTATTTTCTGCCCATAAAATAACCTTTATAAAAATCAATTTCCTGGTTGACTATTAAATTCATCTTAGAATAAATTAGCAAAGAATTAAATTTTAGGGTTAGGGTTAGACCCTAAATTTTAGAATAAAAACCGCAACCTCTATGCTGAAACAGTTACACTTTCTTTCCTTGTTAGGTAGTTAGAAATAAATCTGCAAAGGGCAATGAAAATACCTTAAACTTTATTAATAAGCGAACAATTGTTTTTTTTTAAAAAACTGGTTATCTTAAAAACAGCAAGTAAGATTTTAAACAGAATTTTATCAGTAGGAAATGTCAGTTTTTATTTTATTTTTTTTTTTAGGAAATGGGTATATGCTTTTGGGGGATGAGGGAGGTCTTACAGTTGATCATTCCAGTAAGAAAGGCCAGTGAGATTTTTGATCAGAATGTGTCATGCCTAGAAGAGATGTTACACTCTCCTCTTAACCCCTCTCACTAGTTGCCATATAATTTATAAATCTTAAATGTTTGCCTTTATTAATTTGGGACTGTTTCGGAAATTGTGTATTAGTCAAACTTGAATTTTTCCCTTCCCTCATACTGAAACAGAGCTAATGAAATGATCTGGGCTCTAACAGTTTTCTCTCTCTTTAAAAAGAAGAAATAGAAAGGGGCATGTTTATGAATTATGATAAATGAGAGGATTGTACCTTAAAAAATACAAACAAGAAGTATAGTTTCCTCCATTTCAGATAATGAACAAGATCCTTTTTAGAGTTGTGCCACTGACCAAAAATTGGAGAGTTTACTTTGCAGATTCTTTTTTTTTTTAATGCTACATTAGAATTGGTTTAGGGATTATGATAAAATCTAGACTTTTTTTAGTGCGTGTGGTTCTCTCAGTGATAAGTGAACCATTTCCAAATGTGATCATGATGTTTGGAAACCTTTTATTCACAGAGGTTTGGTCATATAGGATGGAAACGTGATTAATTAATCAGACTGGCCTGTTACTTGTTCTCTTTCGTGCAAAGAATTATATAAATACCACATGGAGATAGAAGCAACTCTGCTAAAACTGTGGGTCCTGTTGCTCTTTGCCCAGTGAGAGAACAGGTTGTGTATGGCATTTGATAGTTTTTCTCTTTGTTTTCTGGACTGGATGAAACCCCATGATCCCACTGATTTAAAATTTATATCTTGTTTGGGGCAAGGCGCTTTTAGAGTTCAGAGTCCCCAGTCTTTCCTGCCCCATCACTCACCAAGAACTTCACCTCCATTGTGTGTGTGTTTGTTGTAGGGAGGCTTTAGGCTACAATATTTGTTTAACCTCCCTGAGAACTTGCAAGGCATCTGTCCTGAAAGCTGTTAATTTATGGTCTAGCAGGTTTATATTGTATGCAGATAATAATTAACTAGGGATAAAAGAATAGGAAGGGGTGACACAAAGTAGCAAACCGAATGCTTCTCCACTAGCAACCCAGAACTACCTCCTTCCCCTGCATTTTGTAGGGAGGCAGGAAGTTGCTGTTCAAATAAAGTGCTGGAACTGAATTGTGCATTAAATCTCATTGCTGCTGAAACCACCTATAGATGGCTCGCTGGCTAATGTTCATTGTTAGGTATGTTAATATCAGTCTTTATTTTTTTTTTATACAATACAAAATATTGGTTTTCTTTTTATATGATAGAGTTTTTGTTGTTTAGTTTTGCCAGGATAGTATTTGATAAGTTAATGGCATTTGGCTATTTTCTTTCAAGAATTTTATTTGATCTGATTTCTGTAAAGTTATCTTTCTTTAAGGATACCATTTTTATTAGACATTTTATCATCCTCCATGTTATTTCTGGGGGTATTTCTTCGCATTTTAATCCCTAAAAGAGTCACTTCTTAATTTAACACTTTCTTCTTGCCGTGTCCATCTCTTCTGTGGCAAGGCTTTCCATCCGCCCCTCAAGCAGTCAGTCCTGTGAAGTAAATACTGACCATTCTCCAGGAGAGCCTTTGTATCTTCTGGTAGGGAATGCCATATTTAATTCACCAGTGCTAGTCTTTTAATAACCGGTAGAGCACTTTATTCTTCTGGTGAGCTCCCTGAATATTTATTTTTCTGATTATAAATATCTTGTCAGTAGCATTTGTATTATTCTTCACTGTAGAGCACTGAGTTTTAGTTCCTCTGGATCCATATTTTGGGATGCTGTACTTGGTAAAACAGAGATAAAAACCATAATACATGACTCTACAATCTCCCCCACTGGGATTTCTCATTTTCAGAATTTTAGTGGTGGCTTCAGATGTGTATGATTTCTGTAGTCTAGACCTACATGTTGCCCATTGAAATAGCAAATTAAAAGTTACCCCTTCTGCTCGTATTTATAGTAACATACATATTTCCTATTGATTTAGGTTATATTTAGAGTTAAAAACTAAAACCTGATCATTTGGTCACATAAAAACACATGGAAATAACAGTTAAAATCTTCAAAATGGTAGTGTAATATGATGTTTAAAATTATCCACAACAAAAATGTGCCATTTTCAAGGAGTACTATATTAGGAGCATTTTATAGAAAGTAATTCCTTTCTTTCCCCCACCCAAGTGTGAAACCAGCACTACATTAAATTTTTGCGGCATTTGACCTTAGTTATCTAGAATCACCAAGAAGGGTTTTATACTAATCTAACCTGCCTTCGGTTTGTCTTCCTCACCCATGTGTTTGACTTGGATTCTTAATGTATCATTTGCTTCATCTGTTAATCTCTGCCTCCTTTTTTTCAAGTTTGCATATGTCTGCTGTTTTGCTTTTGGATACATTTTCCAATGAAAAATCACATGAGAAATATAATCAGTAGAGTGCTGCCTTAATGTGCACATACCTAATAAATAAATGACTACAATGATATAGATGAGTTCTCCTGGTTTTTCTTTTTGAACAGGAAATGTTTTCCATGAAATTATCAGGGAGAGAAATCCTGTTTCATATTCACAGGACAGGGTAAGGTGTAATAATTCCTCCAAGAATCCATTTGCCCATCAGAATTCCCAGAAGCAGGACATTTGAAAATACTGTTGCATTTATTCCGGTTTTATATATTGTTAATGCTCTGTGAATAGAATGTACACAGTGTTTGCAAATTAGTAGTTAAGTTCATCTTTTTAAAAATGTTTGTTGCTGAAATTATTTATTGGAATAACTTGTCATATCAAACATTATACTGTCTCACGGATCACAATCAGGCAACATAAATCATCGTCTACTTTTTCACATTTTGCATTAGCCAGGTACACAACTTCGTGCATAACTCATCCCAATCTCATTAGCTGACTTCATAATTAGGTAGGCTCACCTCTTGCTTGCTTGTTTATTGACTGGAGTAAGATTTTTTTCCCCAGCTGTATAAAGGTAAGAAGAATGTTTCTGTTGTAGGCTTTATATTGGGAATAAGAGAGAAATTCAAGTCTATTTGCTCACAGTATATTAAACTCCAGAAGCCAAACTTTTAAGGCCATCAAGTCTGCATCTGACATTTTAATAGTTGCTGTTTGGTTTCTATCAATCACGTCATTGCACATTAAAATGCACCGACAAAATAAGAGATCTGTCATTCCTTCGTTAAGAAACAGTAATCTGGTGCAAGATTTACAGGCTTCATTCTCAACTGTGTGTTCACAATAAATCCCCACTCAGTGCTCAAACCAGTCCAGGCCTCCTTGTCGTTCAGCGTTTTCTAGTCAAAATGTTCTCAATGTAAGATTATCAAAGGTTTTCTTACAGAACGACATATAAAATCCTTTTGCCAGCAAGAGCTCAATTTAGGTTGGCGATTTCCTTTTTGA
Source organism: Hystrix cristata (assembly GCA_004026905.1). Lineage (NCBI taxonomy): Eukaryota > Metazoa > Chordata > Mammalia > Rodentia > Hystricidae > Hystrix > Hystrix cristata. The sequence goes on from PVJO010006844.1 coordinate 51,101, forward strand.
GTACTCTCAGACAAGATCTTGTTTATATCAGAAACACATAGGTACTGATGTATTATTAGCAGGCCTGGTGTTAATTAGGGAGAATTACCAGAAATAGTTTGCCTCGTGGAAATTTATTACAGAATCACACTTGACTGATGGCAGAATAGGAGCTGCTGAGAGAGAGCAGCTCCCACTCATAACCACTAATTAATTGGGTGCCAAAATTCTGCAGAGAAGGTTTCATCCCAAGTGTGGGAGTCTCGCAGGGAAAATGGTTCCTGCGCAGTATTTAAAATTTAACAGAGGAAAGGGCTGGACACATGGCTGCCTAACAAATCTCAGACCAGTCGGGTTTTAGACTGCTTGAATGGAGAGGTTTTAACTCAGTGAGCACCAAGCCCAAAAGCAGCCTGTGTGTTTATCACACTAAGGAGATAGGCATATTAATTTTAACGTGGCAAGTGTCTGATTCCCAAACTTCACTTTATGAAGAGAATTTAGAACAAAGCATTTGGTCTGTGGGATATGACAGAACTTTTAGTCTCCATCCCATGATTTAGAAGCTGAGTAGGGAGCAAGATTGCCTGGATGGTTAGGAAGAAAGGTGTATGTACCCTGTCCATCTTGAACAAGCTGCAGGAGAAAGGCGAGGGGCTTGGCGACCGGACCTAACGACTGAACAATGGAAAAAAATCTACAGAATGAAATCTTGCCAAGAAAACAATTTCCCCTTGTCCGTAACCTCATGTAATCACATACAACAAAGCTGGAGCCATTGTCTAGTGTAGAACAATAAAACATTTCCATGTCAGAACGCACTGAACACTGGCCTCAGGGAGAAAAATAAAACAATTTAGAATTCACAGAGAGTATAATTTTTCAATTTTTCAATTATGGCAAATGTAGTTCTCAAGGAAAACTTGTTCTGTGCCAGGTCTATGAATTGATTGACGCTGTGTCTTGTGCATCTATGTTTTAAAGGACAAAGTCTCCATATTCCTGTCAAAGCTTTCCTAATTGGGTTCAAAATTAGTTTTTTATCTTCTAAACTGTCACATTTGCTCCTTAGTTCAAATGGGGTTTTTGTTCTTTTGCTTATAAAGCTCACGCAGCTGGTGCTATTCTAACTTAAAAACCCCATTGATTCTTTAACTTGATTTAGTAGGTTGTAATACCTTCGGGTGTGTCTTTGGGGTTTTTTGACCCTGGCCTGTCACCACTCTGCCCACCTGTCCTCTTGTAGATGGAACGCAGGTGGACTCCAGTAGTATCATAGTAATGTTGGTTTCTGCATAAATCGAAGTCTGCTTAGGTGTGACCTGTGTTGAAACCGCGTGACCCCGAAGCTTTCGCTAACCCTGTTTGCTTGAGAATCCTGACAGTTCCAGGTCTCCCTGAACAGGACGGACAGCAGAGGAGCTTGTCCGGTATGAACTCTGACACATAACTTCTGACTTCACCTCCTAAAACTTACCCTTCACTGTGCTCTACTACATTAGTAGGCCGTGTAGTTTTTCTGGCACCATTCTGAACACTTTGGATACAGACGAACTTCACAGGTAGGCTGCATGGCACTGAAGAGAACCCCGGACTGGGCTCTGCCCTGACTGAAAACATGAATCCTTGTGAATCGATTACAGTTTGCGTCCACCTATATATAGGAGGTTTTTAATGTTCGTTAGCAATATCAACATAGGTTATAATAGAGAATAAAAATTAGGAATAGGAGGGGCTGGGGATTGAGCTCAGTGGTAGAGCGCTTGCCTTGCAAGCACAAGGCCCTGAGTTCGATGCCCAGCACCACAAAAAAAAAAAAAAAAGAATAGCAGGAAAATGTGGTTACTTACTTTGTCAGTCTGGGTCCAATCAGGACAGAAATCACACAAGAACTTAGGAAAACTTCAGTATAAATAATTCTTAACCTGTGATAAGGTAACAGAGCTAACCATGAAAATACAAAGAGAATTCTGAAGAATGAGCAAGAGCTGAGAGAGAGGCCCGAGGGAGACAACCTTAAAAGGGGGCCCTCCAATGGCCTGGGGTCAGAGCTTGTTAGAGAAGGTGGTTTCAGCTCACTGAATGGGGGCTGAGGCCAGAGCTGCCTGGGGTTGCCAAGCACAAGGAAACTGCTCTCTGGAGGGTGGGCCCCCAGAGGCAGCTGGGTGCTGCTTGGCACAGGCCCAGGATCCACAGTATCCATGGCCCATAGTGAGGGCCACAGCAAGGTGATGTCCAAGGCCAGGAGAGGACTTAACGTCTCTGAGGGACTGAGCGCTTTGGCTGTACATGTGGGGCAAGGCACCAGCGGATGTCTCCACACATGCAGCTGATGGACTACACTGAAAAGCAAAACGAAGCATCTGGAACCAGGAAAAGATGCCGTTCCTTCTGCAAGCTTAATGCCACCATCACAACCAAGAAGAAATGTTTAGAGTCCTGTCTGATACCACAGAGAGGTACTGAAGGGGGGAAGGGGTAGTTTGGAACTGAAAGGCAATAAATTAGTAATGGACAATGTCGGATACAACTCAGAAACTTCTGATCTTGACTAAATTGAAATCTCCATTATATAGAACATTTCTTAGTGAATTATAAAGTCAGACAAATGTGTTCTTTAAAATCTTTTGATGACATACTTTCAAAATACAGTGTTACACTGACTGTGTTTTTCTTCTTCTTTTTTTTTTTTTTAAGTGTAGGAAATTTATTGAGGGCGAGAAAAGAAGAGCTCCTGAGAGACAGGAGGGGACCTGAATGAGTTGCCCTGATTGTGTTTTTCAAGGTTTGCCCTTTAAACACCAGTATAATTGAATAGTTCTGAATATTTAAGAGATTTAGTTGGATGTATACTAGGACATAACCAAAGGAGCTTTTTAAAATGAGTTCATTTTCTTCTACGCTAATGCTTTTCCTACAGTGTGTAAAACGTTCTTAATTGGAGGCTTACATTAGTTAATTGGTATTTCAGTTTATAGAAGTTATTGTGTATAAACCTCAGTCCCAGTCATATAGGAAAGTTAATCATTTTCATATTCAGTAATAGAAAGCAAGGATATAGACAATATCCCCTTTGCAATAAGCTAAAGTATGAAAGGCTCAAGCCCAGTAGATCTTTCATAATAACTTGCATTCATTGTGTGGCCTTTGTAATTTGTGTGACCTTTGTAATTTGTGTGATGTATTATCTGTTACACTAGGGTATACCAGTACACTTATAAGGTTCTAATAATTGGAGAAATGCTGATATTAAGTATTTTTAATCCACATTTTAGAGATGAGAAGATGACAACTATTTTCTAAAAACATATGGCTATTACCTGGCAAATTTAAGACATGGACTTTCTAATGGACTAGGGGAACATGTAGGCTTTAATCCACGTTCCCTTTGCGTCCCTCTAGTGATCAAGGCCAGCTCCCACGTGCAGTGTGCAGCTAGCAGAGGCCGGTGTTAGGAACTGCTTTGCTTTGACAGAATGTGGACAACTTCGAAGCTGCGTCTGTCTGACTTGTGCAGTCGCCTCCGCACACACGTCAGTCTTGGGGGTTTGCAAGCGCACCGTCTGTTCTTCGAGGTGTTTGTGATGTGACAGACAGTGTCACATCGGCAATGTGCCATCTGCTGCTGCTCTTTGTGTTTCCGAAACACTTCACAGTCTAGGCGCTGCGGTATAAAACAAAGAAACCCACGGGACTAAAGAGAAAAACTGAAGTAGGTAACACCAAATGTGATTGTTAAACTAATTAAAAAACTGCAGGAAATGCAGTTAAAGCGACTTCCACACTCAGAGAGCCATAATAGCTATCTAGAAGATGTTGGGAGACAGGTCAGAATGGTTGACATCCCGTAATGTCGCCTTTTCAGGGCGATGAATTTAGCTCCCAGCTGTGAGTCCAAAGAATGAAAGGTGGGAAAGGCGGGATCTCTCTGAAGTCAGAGAGGAGCCCCAAGTACGTCCAGTTATACTGGCCAGATTGCGTAAGACGATTGGTTTTATTCCATGGAAATAAAACTTCTCCACTATTTGGTAATGGCAGGCACCACTGCTAAGTCCCCTGAAGCATATCTAGAAAATCCAGCTGCCCTGACATCTGTTCCGCGTGACCTTTCAATCATCAGCAGATGCTTCCGCCACCAGGAGTGGAGGTCTGGGTAGGATATGGCTATGTGACTTTCTAAGCTATTGCTATGGAAAACATATTGAAACAAAATTCATGCATGCCATGTACTGTGCCCAGAAATTATAGACTTGTCTGGGCGGTGTGAAGGATTTGACCTATGCAGAATGCTCACACCTGCTTCTTACATTCAAGTTGTTAATCCTTTGTTCAGAAAATGAGCCATATTATGAAATATGTGAATAGGCTGCTGTGACTTAAATCTTAAGTGTTTAGGCTCTCAACTGGTTCAAACTAAAATAACACCAATGGGATTGAGTGTTTTAGTCCTCTAATACATCAATTATACTTAAGAAACTCGTGTGACTCACATGAGATCTTCGACTGGGATTTAGAGTGCTTGCTTGACTCCCAAGCTGTAACAGAGTTCAGAAAATGTTGGCCTACCCGAAACACTTAAAATGAAAAAAGGAGATTCACTGAAGATTATCTTGAAAGTATTGTTATAAAATGTATTATCGTAGTAATAAATTTACTCTCACATCAATATGATAGGGAGCCAATGGAATATGACCAAAAGCTATGTTCAGTCTCACTCGAGACCATCTTAAACTACTGTCAGAGTAGAATCACTAACCAGAAGTAACTGAGTATAACAGTTGCCTGTAAATAGATGAGGCAAGGGCCTTAAACGAAGAACACAAGCCCTGGCATGAATATGAACCCTCATTACACCCAGTTTGAACTCACAGGGCTGCCACAGGCTAGCTAACAATTGGCATGACATCCAAATCAGTGGTGTTGCTTCCAAAATTATTATTTAAACTTCATGAAGCAGGAAGACTGAGCACTTTTGGGAAAAGAAGAAAGAGGTGATAGAAAACTGGATGGAAAAATGGCCTCTTAAGAAGCTCTTGATTCCTCTAGCTTTCTCCTCAGCAGAGTGACCCTCAGCCAGGGGCAGCCTGGTTTTCTGCATCTTTCTCTGGAACCTCCATCCCTGACTCTAAACCTGCTTATCAAAGTCTTCCTTCCAACCCCTTGGACTTCTTTACCCAAGAGTCACTCTAATGTAATTCTCCCCCCCCCCCCGCCGTGTTCCGATTATGTCTCAGAGCTGCTCATGGATGGTGCCCTGGGCAGGTGCCCAGTAGGTCAACTTCTGTAACGGGAGCTCCTCATTTAGGAAACTGCTGACCTTGGAAAAGCTACAGGACTTGGTCGAGCCTGCGTTTCCTCACAAGTGTATCCCTTGGCCCTCTTCGAGGCAGCTCTCTGGCGCCTTAGAGAACTGTCACGACACCTCAGTGAGATAGCGGGCCTGTCAATGCGCCAGACCACCGACCCAGTTCTCTCTTCTAGAAGACATGTTTTTCATAGAACAAATTCAGATGCCTAATCCCCTGTTCAGGAAGTGAGTTTTTTTGTGGAATATGTGAATGAATGGATTGCTGTAGCTTAAATCTTAAGGGATCTGACATAAATTTGAGAATTACCAACTATCTCAGATTCATCATGCACATTTAAAATGAGTCACTGTGAAAAATAAAAACGGTTATAACTATGTACACTCCAAATATATTTGACCATGAAACGCTTTATTGAAATCACACCTATTCTTCGTAATACAATTTGAGAAACACTTGCTTATGCTTTTTCTTTTGGTAGGGGGTGAATTTCCTGAGTCCAGCCTGTCTTCACATTTTAGGTCAGTAATTCTCAAACTCTAGATAGAGGGTGTTAGAATGTTCTGGAGGGTTTCTTAATACTAGATCGCTTACAGGACATCGTGCTGAGCCATGCCGGCAGGTTCCTAATGTGGAAGATCTGGGCAAGATGAAAATCTGGGCCCCCTGACAAATTCCCAGGAGGAAATGTGCCCCGCTGATCCTAGGCCCAGTCTTTGGGAAGCACTCAGGCTCTATCTAGACCAATGCTTCTCACCCTATTATGCAAACAAATGCCCTTGCTCCGCGAGCGCCCAGCCCCACCTCGGGAAACCTGATTGTGTTACAGGTGCACATGCACTTCTAGCAAGCTGGCAGGTGATGCTGATTGCCAGAATCGTGCCTCAGGAGGGATTCTCTTGGCCTAGATGTCATGAAACAAAACGGCAGGGGCCTTGGGAGCCCACAGGAGAGACTAACATTTTCTCTCCCCATCTGTGTCTAGTATCGGAATCACACTTAGATTTCTGGAGATTAGACACGCAGAAAATCTAATCTACTCTAGTAATTTTGAAAGACTTTTCCACCATGTTTTCTTTCACAATTTCTACAGCGCGGGTAGCAGAGCAGACCCACCAGACCTGACCCAGCCGGAGTACCGGATGCTGGGCCCCCGGGAACCCTGCAGGTGAGTTCGGAGTTAGGTTAAATCTCAAAAGGTAGGTTATTTTCATTACTCCAGATTAGGAGTGTTCGTTCCCCTAACTTTCAACGATAAACACTGTGGACCAAAATAGATTTACATTTCTAATGAGAAGGGCATGGGCCAAGCCAGAAGTAATGGATTCTTTGGGCCACTAATTAGTTCTCTGACCCTGGAATGGGCAGTTAACCAATTCGAACCAGGGCTTCCTCCTCTATTAAAATTAACTAGATGAGTGGTTTTCACACTGCGCTACTCTCCTTTCAAACCCTCCTGCATAGAACCCAACATGAAACAGGCTGGAGGTGTGCACTGGGCACTCTAACTTACAGAAACCCCCGAGGAACTCTGATCCCTCAGGTCCTCAGGAACAAGATTTGTAATTCACTTACCTGGAACGACTCCGAAATTTCTTCGAGTTTAACGTGACACTACCTGGGGGATTGTGGGCCTGAGCTGGTCAATACACACCCATTCGATTCCCCACAGTGACCTGGCTCCTATGAAGAATTGTCGTTGTTGTTGTTGTTGCTTGCTGTTCTGTTTTGTTTCTTCAGTGCTTCCCCCCTTCACCAGCAAGCCAATCATTTATTTATTTATTAACAAACTACCGAAAACAGTTTCAGGCTGGGAAGGGGAGGTAAGAAGAAAGGTTGTCTGCAGCCACTCGGGAGGTCTGGGAGCTGCTTTGTTTTCTTAGCTGTGCTCCGTAAATGAACAGGAGGTTTAACACTTAGGTGCTGTTTGAAGGTATAATAAGACAGAGCCTGGTGTGGGGAGCCCAGCAGCCCAAGGCCCGCCTCACCCAAAGCCCCTGCTCCACAGCTGTTCTGAGAGCTGCAAAACTAAAATTTGTTGCCATGGCTTAGAGCTAAACAAACCCGTGCCTGTTCTGGTATGTAGATTATGTTCTCTGAGGACAGCCCTGCTCGCTCATTCCATGTCCACCTGTGGGACCTGCGGGTTTCAGTCATCCTCCACCATCTCCCATTGGAAAGCTGCAGCTTGTTACATGATATAGTGCCTTGTCACTTAGCAGCAGACCCCGCCAGGCTGCCATCAGCCTGTTCCTCCTGCCTTTCCCTAGCTATACTGGAAACTGTCCTTGGGGACCTTGACGTGGGACCACCTTGCAGGCGTTAATACTTTTCCCACTAAACCTGCTTGGATGGAGGCCAACGTGAATGCTGCACTCAGCCGAGTAATGGAGATTCCAGGACGCTGTGCAGTTGGTTTTAAGTGTAATATTCCTCCTCTTCCGTGGTCGTTTTTCTTTTTTAATTTCCCACCTCTCCTCTCTGTTGGTCCATGCCCTGGGAGATGACTCTCCATTTGCTTTATTCTAATATAATGATATTTGATCCTATTTTGAGTTTCTTCCACCTCTGAGGACTCTGAGGCAATTTTAAGGAGTAGGTCTCCTAGGAAACAGTAAAATGTACTACTCCTAATTCTGTGCAACATGTTAAAGAGGCAGAGTATGCATGTTCACTGCTGTGCCAGTATAATGTATAACTAGCAAGTGCAAGAGCACTGACAGTTTTAATCAAAATGCTTCCTGTGTGTGCATGTGCACTTGTGTGCACACGCACACTTTCCATGACTTAGTAACTATGGGAGTATTACTTTCCTGGCAGCTAAAAGAAAATGGTATGTGTTCTGCCCAGTCTGTTTAAAGAGATGCAAATAAGTGTTACTCTAGGAAATCTCTAGGCCTTCAATTCTTGAAGGAGTTTATTAGGTCGAAGCTCACACGAGAGATGTTGGCTAACAGAATGGCCCATATTTTCACACTTGCCATGGGTAGGAAAGATGCTTATTTGTATAAAGCCATCAGTTCTTCCTAAGAGCGAAGTGTTAACTCTCATCCCAAAGTACATTTCTATAAGGGGATAGGAGGAATAAGATCCACACATGTTGGAGCCTTTTCTACCCTTTCTCGTGTCCGTTTATCAAAAAAAGATGTCTCCGGAGTGCCTAAACTTTACCACGTATAATTTTAGTTACTAGGGATTTAGCAGTAAACAAAGCAGGTGTCTCTAACCTCCTAAAGCTTTCATTGTAGTTAGGACAGACAAGAAAAACAAAATAGCAACTGAAGATAAAAACTACGGGGTGGTAAATGAAGCACCCAATAAATTAGGATGAGGAGCAGATTGCAGGAAGGAGGGAACGGGAGGAAGGGCGCGGAGCCCGCGGCCGGGGAGACCCGGGGGCCAGGCGGCTCCCGCAGGCCGGTGGAAGCCTCTCCAGGACCCCGGCGGGCGCCGAGTCTGATGATCCGCCTGCGGCCCGGTGCTGTCTCCTGTCCCAGAGGCAGGTCTCGGGCAGCTGGCAGACCACATTCCCGGGTCTGGCCGCCTGCGTCTGGGACGTTACTAACCATCTTCGGCCTTCCCAGTGACGCACTCCCAGGCAGGGCTTCCCGAATACTCTGTTTTTGGCTTGCCGGAAAAATTATGCAGTTCTCGTCTTGGTGAACTTTCCCAAGTCCTGACTCCCCATAATTTCCGCCGTAGAAAATGAGGTAGTCTTCGAGGTTCCTTTCCGCATGTCTTGCTGCCCCCCAGGGGGGCAGTGCCCGGAGTGGCTCCCGGCTGGCCGCAGCGCAGGCCTCCGCAGGAGAGCCTGGCACGGCCGGCCGGAGCTGCCTCCCCCCAGGCTGCCCCAGGAAGGGCTTGTGGACCGGAGAAGATGCGTGTGCGAGCTTGCTCAACACCCCTGAGGAGGCACCCCGCTTCCCCCAGCCTGCCTCCCTTGTCTCCTGGAGTTGTCCTCCAGCCAGGCGACATTCAAACTACTTTCTGGCCCCATAACAAAGTTTTCAAAGCTTTACACACAGTTCCCTCCAAGCACACATAGCATGTTTTATTCTTAAGATAATATTTGTTCCTTTTGGACTCCAGGTACATTATGTACACTCGCCCCTTTGTGTGGCTGCATTTTACGAGCTCTGAAACATTAGGAACGACCTGTGGTTGATCATGTAGCCCAGGTAAGAACAGCTACCCAGGGCTGTGTCCCCCACCTCACTCTCCCTGCACATCATTTATCAGGATAATTCCCCTGAACACTTCCGTCTAATTCTGCTTCCAGATCACCACCTCTAGGTGACATCATGGGAAGTCAGTGCAAATAAATCTCCAGAGAAGCCCACGCTGGACAGATATTGAAATGGATTGCCAGGGACGGCGTTGCTTATCTCCCCAGAGTGCAGGGCTTATCCCTGAAGTGTGCTTTGACGAGAAACACTCCCGGGGCTTCTGTGTACCTTAGTGAGTCCAAAGCCTTCCGCCCTGGAGTCTGGATATAGCCCAGAGCACAATCAGGGCAGATTGTATTAGCAGCTTAGGACTGGGACCACAGTTTGGGGACCAGAGGAAGCAGCTAGATGCTCCATGCTAGTTATTCTTAATTACTGATACTGCTGTTGCTTATATGTAAAGGGAAGAGATTCCTGGTTGCAGATGCTGAAATTGGCCCCGGTTGGTGTTGAAACAGAACCATCAAAACACAGCCTTTCCCAAGCCCCTGAATTATCCTACAGGGAAGTTATACATCCTGCAGGGAGGTTGTCTGATTTTATATATGGAATGACGCGTGGGCCGATAAAAATCTGAAACCTAGACAACTTCTGAGTGTGTATTCTTTTCAACTAATTTCACTCTTTCTAACTCCAGCTAGATTTTTGACAATGAGAATTGATCGTTTTCTGAAAGGGCTACACCTGGGGTGGGACGTGAGTGAGCTGGAAGGGGAGGACAAAGATGTATCTGAAGATCCTTTCAGCCTGGAAAAAGTGGGGAAAAGGGAGGAGAAACCATTTCCTAACACAATGAGCAAGAATTACTCACTTCATTTTAAAGCTGGGGAAATAAATTTGAAAATAGTTAACTCTCGTTCAGAGGCAGTGACTGGCAGAATCAGAACCTGTGTCGAGATCTGTCTGTCTTCGAAACCCAAGAGTGTTTGACTCACTTGCTGGTTCTAAAAAGTTAATGAAAAGAATGTGTATTTTGTGGCCCCAAATAAGTTAGGGCTAGATGATAGAATCCCGATTCTCAGAATTTGGAGACTTAATCTCAGAAATTGCAAACAAGCAGCTTGTTTTTTTTGTTGTTGTAGTTCTTTTTTTTTTTTGATACAAGTTCTTACTGTGTACTCAGACTAGCCTTGAACTTGTTACATCCAGAGGTGGATTGTGAGCTGCTGCCCCACTAGAAAGGGCAGCTCCTGGCACTTGTAAACCCAGCCACAGTAAAGAATTAAAGAAACCAAGTTTAAATTAAGAGGAGACAATTTATGGTAAGGTGGCAAAAAGGGGGAAAAGAGGGATGCTAGATAGCTACTGCACGAGTAGGGAAACACTGGTGGACCCTACTCTGTAGTCCCTTTATTGGCTCTTTCTTTGCGTTGGCCCTTGGAATCTGATTGGCTCTTGTGCTTGTCTGTCATTCTTGCCTTGATTTCTCTTAGCCCTGTGACCTTTCTGTGTCTTTCGGCAAAGGGCGACATTGTGGGCAGGTGCCTTAGGGCCAGATTATGTAAATGTAAGGATCAAATAAAGGGGGGTTTGTGATTTTTATGTTAATTACACTACCTGGGGCCTTCTCCAATTAGTTACTTTGTCTTTGTCTCTTTAACTGTCAAAATCTCACTGCCTTTGTGTTTTTAACTATTGGCTGTAGAGGTCAAAATTGTCTATTAATTTTTAATAACGTCTAATGAGACCTTTACCCTACCTATGGGGACCCCTGTCCCTACAAATTTACAATCCTCCCACCTCAACCTCCCAAGTGCTGGGATTACAAGCATATGCTAGCCCATTGTAATCTCCGTGTGGTACCCAGAGTTTTCACACTGAGTGCATCTCCAGCTCCTTTTTTATTTTTTATTTTGAGACAGAATCTCCCTAAATTGTAGTTTCCTGGGCTGGGCTTAAATTTGTGATCTTCCTCCCTCAGCCTCCCAGGATACTGGAATTACAGGTGTGCCCCACCACTCATGGCCTGTTGTAATCTCTATGTGGCTACTAGTATGAGAAAAATGTTACACACAGGTGCCAACTACTAAAATTATAAAGCTTATACACCCCAAATGCCAGGTTTCTACTTCATCACAGAGGAGAGAGAGGGCCAAGGGCCACTGTGCTGCTTCCTGGCAGAGAAGATCAGGTTGCCCCAGGCCCTTGAGGCTCAAGACCCCTGATTCAATCCCCAAAAGGCGTGTGTCCATGGAGGGGAGCTTTGTGTAGGTAAAGAACAGCATGAAAGAAGAATTTTAAGAAGAAAAAGGGAAATGAGATAGATGACAATAGATCTTAAGCTCGGGAATGGAGGGGAGGCTGTGGCACTTTATCCCTTTGCTAGCGAGATCTTGACACTCACTGACTTCCATTCAAATCTTCCCACTTAACAAGCTATTCTAGGGAGCAGGTATTACTCGTAAGCTAATGCAGCCAATAAGTGTGTAATGTTAGTGTTGGGAGGTTCTTTGGTGAATGAGTCCAAGACTTGTTTTATAGCTGAAGGCAGAAAACCCATCTAGGAAAAGCAATTCTACCCCAGGCTGAATGGCCTCAGAGGTGTTCTCTGCCGAGTATGCGTTGGAAAGTCTTATTTGGGGTGGCAACAAATAATGCCAGATAACGTCAGAAAGGTTTCGGGTAAAGTCCTAATGGAACCGTACATTGTTTGATGAGCCTGGTTTTTTATTCTTTGGTTTTCTTTCTCTTTTTCATGATTCTTCAACAGAAAATAGTTATGTAGTGCTTCCCGGTGGGCTTCTATAAGGTGGTTTGCACCTTTCCACGCAAACCCATTTGTTTGCAGGGAGATTGTGTCTGAGAACGTGTCCAAGGGCCTCTTCCCCAGCCAGGCCTGGTCCTCTTCCTTGTCAGGCCGGCAGACAGGAGGGCAAATCTGGGGCCTGGCAAACCTACAGTCGACTTTTGGCTCTGAGGTTTTTAGATATCATGGAGGATTAAGATTTTCAGGAAAAAATTCAGAATTTGACCATTTTTAGCCTTTGTACAGATTGACAGCGATCAACTACAAATCATGGCATTAAAAAAAATTTTAACATCAATGCAACTGAAAGGATATGATCGTAGAATAACTGAAATTTTTTTGAGGAAAGATTGTTGGCAATCTAGCCTGGCATATATTCATTTGTTTTTGCATACGTAAGTGTTACTGATTTGTCTGAGTTTGCTCTGAATGAGGGCATCTTAACATAGTCTAGCACTTGGGAACATGTTTGTTCTAAACTGGCACCAATTATAACCTGAAATATTTTTATTGTCACTATGACTGAATGTTGATTATTGCTTTGTTTTCGCATCAAGCCATCTGCCAAGCTTCTCCGAATCCGCAAGAGGCTACGCAAGCCTTTCTCACGACAGATTTCTGTGCTAGCAGAAATTGAGTTTTGCTATTTATAGTCAAATCTCCCATTTCTGAGTCCAGTCCCCAAACCCTGCCGAAAAGGAGCTGTCTGCCCCGCCTCCTGCGCCCTGCTGGGGCTGCCGTTGATTCATCTTAACACCCACTCTGCACTGGGGGGGACTTTCGCCTGCTGGTGGTCATGGGGAAGGCAATTACCAAGTCTGACATTATTCTTGGAATGATTTTAAGCAAAATATCATAGTTCATCAAAACCTGTCTGCAAAATGCCAACAAGTTAATAGTCATTTATGTACAGAAGGAAAAAATTATGCCTGCCAGACCACCTTCATGTGGGAGATTTGGCCATAAATTTTAAATATCCATTGTGAGAATTATATTATGTGTAAGGAAATCAGCATCCTGCAGTTTTACAAGTGGGCCTTAGACGGGCGTAACGCACAAAGGCCCAGTATGCACCGAGAGACTTAGAAATGCAAGCAGAACAGGCGTGAAAAAAGGCATGTCCGAGATTGCTGGCCCCCGCGCAAGGCTTACGCGAGCAGAGTTCCTGAGCCATTCGTTCTTGAAAGACAAAATGGCAGCGTGGGGTCCTGAATGTCTTCAGCACCTGAACTGCGGCCAGCTTGCAGCGTTTTCTATGTGTGGTCTTTGTGGGTCCGGGGATGTGAGCCCGGGAAGAACCCGGGAGGGAGACACAGGCTTGCCGGGCGCTCCAGTCTGGAAGGCTCAGCGAGCCTGCGGGCCCTCGTGCCGCGTTTCTAAAGGGGGTCCCGGGGCAGGCAGACGGCACCCTGGTCACCCAAAGACGCTACAGAAAGGCTCCCCGGGGGCACTCAGCCCCGAGGCGCTCCTGGGGTGCAGGGAGGCAGGGCTGGGGTTAGGGTGGCGGGCTGCAGGCTGAGGGCACCACCAGCGCTCGCCTGACAGTCTCAGTGTGCTGAAGCTGCTGGAACAAAAAGACCCGCAGACACGCAGCGTCAACCACAGCCGTGTATGCTCGGCGTTCCCGGGCAGGGTCCCTCTCCCGGCCAGAGCCAGCCCAGGCTGTTCGGATGCGCCGCCCGGCACACCGCAGCTCCGCCCTCCGTCCCTCCCTTCGCCCTCCCGCCGCTTACACCCGCGCCGCACGAGACAGCGTGGCCCCGACTCCGGGACGTCAGGAGCCAGGAAGCGTCTGAACGAGCAGCCAGTGCGCGGGCGCCCCGGGGCTGGAGGCTCGCGCTGCAGGCTGCAGGACGCAGGGCGCGACCGCCTGGCCAGGCCTGGAATCCTGGCTCCCCGGGCGCCGAGGCAGGAGGATCCCAAGTTCAAGCCCAGCCTGGGCAACGCAGCAACTCAGCCAGACGGTGTCTCAAAACCCAGAACAAAAAGGGCTGGCGACCTAGCTCAGTCACCAATACCGGGTAGAAAGAAGGGAAAAAAAGAAATAGGAACATTGTCCTGCATGCAAAAGGGAACCTCTGGATGGCTTTAGGCAGAAAATGACTCTCAGTTTGCCTTCCACAAAGAGTCTGCTTTCTGAAATAGTAATCCTACATGGCCACATCATCGTATTTTCGTGTGATTGTAAGCTTTGCCTTCGCCTTATAGTCGCATTGTATACAACGGTCTTACCAGCTTTCTCTAACGTCTGTGTCGTCTTCCAAAGCATCTCCTGCCCTTCCTCAGGGCTCAGTGACGGACTGAGCCTGCCTCTCCAGTCTGGACTCACCGTCATCCTCCACCCGCACCGCTCCCTGCAGTGACTGCTGGCTTCCGGCCCCCCTGCCCGCAGTCTGCTCTAGCCTTGTGTGGGCCACATGTATTGAAAGTGTTCAGTGAGGCTCCCTGGAGTACATGGCTGAGTGTCCCGTGAAGAGTGGCCCTACCAGTCCGTGATGGTCGTCTGGCTGCTCCCGGGAGGTGGCCTGAGGCAGGACGGTGGACTCCCTGCCGCGGACAGTGTTCAGGGCGACACGGTGAGGCCTTTGCTGGGATGGACCTTGCCTTGTATGGCTCCTTGTAAACAGAGTGGACGTTACTGGAGATGCTTGTCGGATACAGGCTCCGGCAGACACCCAACGTCCCAACATCCCAACATCACTGTCTGTTTGGAGAACACAAGTACTGCGAAGTCTTCACAAACCCTGATATAATTATGGCCCTTTTCACCTCATGTTATGGGCTTGAAACCAGATTATACATTGGACCTTGTCAATTCGATTCAAAAAACATTTGCTAAGTACTTGTATTTCTAGACATTAAATTGGATTCTGAATTACTCAGGAGCAGATAGCCATTCTCTTTGGCTACTCTACTAGTTTTCTATTTCTTCTACAACAAATTACAACATAGTGATTTAAAACAACAGCACAGTATTATCATCTTACAATTCTAGAAATCAGAAATCCAAAATGGAGCTTAACGGTGCTGAACTCAAGATGTCGTTTGGGCCACATTATCCCTCTGGAGCCTCCAGGGAAGATGAGTTCCTGGCCTTTCAGAGCTTCTAGAAGCTGCTGCATCCCTTGTTTTGGGGTGGTCACATCCCTGTGCCTCCACCGTGGATGTCTCCCACTGCCTCACTCTGCACCTCCCTCCCTCGTGTCCAGGACTCTGGTGACTACACCAGGCCCAGCCTGAGAATCCACAAGAATCCTCTGGCCCGGGGCCTTAATCACATCGTCCAGATGCCTTTGCATGTAGCTATTGTGTTCACAGGCTCTGAAGGTCTATGCGGGGCACTTCCTAGTTACCATGCCTGCTGTATGCTCCTTATACCAAATTTGTTTTAAAAAAAAAAAGAAAGTGTGACTTTGAAGTCAAACCTCATTCCAGTTCCATCGCTGCCCCTTACTAGAAATACAACCTCAGGAAAATTGCTTAGTGCATCTAGCAATTTTATTATCTGTCAAATGGGAAAGATCGTACAGTACTGCCTTATTTCCTGGAATTCTGACGTTAACAGACAATACTATATGTCACTGTCTGTACCTAGTAAAATATCTTGAAATGTTAGGTATTATTGTTAATTTTGTTTTCTTGAGGAGGTAGCCCTGCTAATATGCGATTCCCTTGGGGCTGGGGAAGGTTTTAGAGGTTTACTGGGGCACATCATTGTTTTTTGAATAAAGTTTTTGTTATGAAATTAAAATTTTATAATTTTCAAAAAAGGAAGTTACAGAATATTCAAAAGTTTAAAAATAGTGACAGAGAGCAATAAGCATTTTCGAAAGCAGTTTTTAATTCCAAAAGAACTTTATTAACTCTGGGACAGGTTGCTCTTGGAAATGTTTTTAAATACCTGCTGTGTGTAGGACTAACATTGGGAATGGGGCTGTGCACACACTTCACTCCCCTCTAATGCTGACTTCCCACAGAACAAGGCTAATTTCCAGCTGCTTCTTTCCCAACGGACCTTTGCACAATCAGCTTCCTATAAATTCAAAATGAGACACCAATTTGCCATAAAAATTTCAAGAGGATCCTCAACAGCAGCCTGATCTTGCCTCGAGGCCCGATTCTATTGGCCCCTTTTGTCTGCTTTCTCCTCCTTACCAGGGAGCAGGTCCCCCTCGGCAGGGACAGCCCTGTTCCCTGCTTACCCGTGGTCTCTTCACACAAACACAGAGGTCTCCGGTGGATTTTGAAAAAGTTGAGCTGGAAGACAGAGAATTATAAATGCAGTTGCCCCTCCCCCCAGCCCCCCAGCACATACCTGTTCATGTGGACACATGCATTTGCTCACGCATGCAACACACATTCAAGACTGAAGCACAGAGTGGAAGTGAGTTGCCCAGACAGAAGAATGATGTTTTTGCTGAGGCCCTTCCTAGAGGCCCTGAGCCAACTCTGGGCAACAGCTGGCTTGCACACCTGTATCTGTATCGTCAGAGTTCATTTTCTACAGGGCGATCACTGAGTGACCAAGGTGATTTCTAACAAGCGTGCTGGAAAGTCTGTGTCCAACGACCACTGCTCGTCCATTTGTTCATCCTCCCTGTATGTGGTACTGGATTTTGTTCAATGGTCAGAACTTCCACCGTGAGAAGTAAGTGTTAAACACTGTGATCACACTGTAAATGTAGCTGTATAATTTTACAACCACAGAATGGCCCCTGAGGTATTATTTGAGTTACATTTTTCAACTTAAGTTGTTATTAATTGCTGAATGTGGTGGTACAGGCCTGTAATCCCAGCACTCTTTTAGCCCAAGGCAGAACTGCAAGTTCAAGCCTAACCTGAGCACCTTCATGACTTACTGAGATGCTGTGTCAAAATTTAAAATAAATGAATGAAATAAAGGGCTTGGGATGCAGTTCAGTGCAAAGCTCTTGGGTTCAATCCCCAATACCACACACATGCACATACACACCAAGTCAGTAATGCTTTAAAGGATTTAAATATCTTAACCCTCCTTGCAGTAAATCTTTTGTGTAACCTATAATGTTTTCACACAGAAGTTGAAGCAGTGTTGACACAGGGATAGATAAACTGATCAGTGGACACAAATAGAAAGTCCAGATTAAAAACCCTGAATGCTGGGGATCGAACTCAGGGCCTTGTGCTTGCAAGGCAAGCACTCTAAGCACTGGGCTAAACCCCTGGCCCCTGGAAATCTGATTTCTAACAGGGGTGGCTTGCAGATGAGCTGGAGACTGACTTCTAACACTCTGCTGTTATGCTGGATGTCCATAAAGGGGAAGTTGGATTTGCAGCTTACATGACACACACAAGTTTATTTCAAGTATATAAAGATGTAAATGTGGAATGTAAACCTTCAAAAATGTTAGAGTAAAATATAGGAAAATGTATTACTTTGAGATAGCATAAAAATTGTAAAATATTGCACAAGCAGAAGAATGTGTTGATAAATACTTCCTCATTAAACACCAGTTCATCAAAGGCCATTTTTAAAAAGTAAAAAGCCACAGTCTGTGAGAAAATACTTGCAAATTATAAATGAATGAATCAGTTAGGAAACCCATGTCATTTTATACACAATAAGTGTGTAACAGAAAAGAAATATGTATATGATACTGTATAATTTTAAAGGCCAAAAAAATTAATTTTTTGTTAGTGTGTCTTACACAGAATAATGGATTTCACTGTGATATTTTTATACATGCATATAACATACTTTGATCATATAACAGGCCAAATACTTTAAAAGGATATTACAAATGTTAAATTCTTTCTAACTTGCTTTATTAGTGCATATATGAATCAAAATTGAACTTCATTTTTTGTTACGTTTTATTATACTTGAGTCATGGAGATTTTTAATTGTGGTCAGTGAAAAGCATTTTATAATATGGAGATTTCACTCAAATTTACTACGTTGCAAGATCACAAATGAATCTCCTTGTTGTTGTTACTTGTTGCCTGTCTTATTCATGTGGGTTCAAATTCATCCCGTTGATGCAGGCTCCCTCGGTCTTTCCTTCCTGCCTACTCCCTAACACCTGGTTGAACAAAACTGATGCAGGGTCCCGAAACTCATCATTTATCACTAACAAGCAGAGCAGCTACTTGTAGCCATCTTCTGTGTGCCTGGCCTTGTGCTGAGCACTGTGTATAGATGACCCCTCTTCTTTCCTACCCACTGAGGGGCCAGGTACTCTTCATAGCCTTCCTGCTTTGTAGATGAGAAGGCTGAAACACACTGTGCCGTTTGCTTGCAATTTAAAAAATCCTCTACATTTTATTTTTAAAAGGACTTTTGACTCAGGAAATGTGAGAACTGTCATTACTCTTTCCTTGTGACGTCTCGAAGTAACGGAACTAAGAACGACAGCTAAATTCTGCTGACTTCTACGATATATTTGTTGGCTGAATTTGACTTGTGTTCTTTGTATAACTGTTGCTGGGCTCAAAGATACATCAAAATATTCCTGATTTTAAAATAGTATTAAGGAAAACAAGCTTATAATAATACTTTCTAATTTAAATAACAAACAACTGGATTATTATAGAACATTCAAATTTCTGGTATTTCGTTTTTCTTTTTTTTGGTGCTGGGCATTGAACTCAGGGCCTTGTATGCCAGTATTTCTTTTTTTTTTTTTTTTTTTTGTGGTGCCGGGAATCGAACTCAGGCCCTTGCGCTTGCAAGGCAAGCACTCTAATCACTGAGCTAAATCCCCAGCCCGTATGCCAGTATTTCTATACATTGACCACAGAAGTTAGATGAAAGGCTAACGGCTTCTCATACTCTTTTGGGACTTCTCCAAGTGAGCAAACTGAGCTCTTTTAATCCCAGCTATTTGAAAAAGGAAAAGAGGCCCAGTTATGGGATGCACTAGATGAAGAAGAATGAAGAAAGTGCCCGACACCTCCCACCCTCCAGGGACTCTCCGAGGACTGAGTTAAGCTGATCTATCCCTGATGGAGTTTCACCTGTTGCTAAAATATTGCAATTGGTCCATGCTGGTTGAAAAATGGTCACTACCTTGCAGCCTGCCATCTCCCACAATGAGGGTCTGTATGCCACCCAGCAGTCCTGAACCACCCCTGACCCCCCGAGTCCCCACCCTCCACCAACTCAAGCATTTGGGCTGGCACAGCTAGGGCCTTCAGGGGCAGGGGCTTGGGCTCCTGCATCCATTCTGGTCAGCCAGTGTCCACAAGGCACCTGTTGTTGGCTATGTCACTTGTCACCTCTGCTGCTCCCATTCTTCATCCAAAGTTTCTGTCTTGAAGCAAACTCTAGGTTTGAATTTGGAATTGATGGCTGAATGAAAAATGTGCGCAACTCAGCCCCCATGTATTGCTTCTACAAATGCACCAAGAATGCCTCGTCTGCGTCTCCTGTTGTCTGCTGATCCACCTCCTTTTGCCAAAGCAGTTCAGCTTTGTCAGCTTTGTTTCCCTGTGACCAACTCAGAAGCAGGATCTTAATTACTAGTAACTCAACTGATTTATTTGGAACAGAAAAATATAATTTGTTGACATATACAGAGTTTTATTTCTGAGTTTGCCATGGCCCAGAAAGGAATATTTTTACTTCTTTTAGAAGGTGAGGCGATCACAAGCATCGTCTTTGGGAAATTTTCTACTCTCCTATTCCCATCTTCTGGTTCCGTCATTTAAAAAAAATCATACGAAATAAGTGAGACTCGTCCACTAAGAAGCAGAAACAAACTGACACTAACAGGACAAGGGCGGTGTTCTTCGATGACGGGGCCACCTGTTGTAGGCAAAACTTTTAGGTGCAAGTTTCTGCAGGCTGTTACAGTCCCAAGTCCCAGTGGATGTGATGGGTAGTTTGTTTCTCCTTATTTTGGCAGGCTACATTTTCTCATCATTATGTTAATTTCCTTTACATTTAAAATTATTGGCAGAATGCTTTTAATATTTTTTCATGTTTGCCGCACGAACAATTTTCCATTTCCGATAGTCTGTAAATTGTGCTCTCTCTCTCTCAATTCAGTCAATCAATAGTATCGTCATTATTATTATTTGTGTGGGGGGGCACTAAAGATGAACTCAGGGCCTTCGCGTTGAGCTGCATCCCCACCTGATATTTATTTATTTTGAGACGAGTTCCTACTAAATTGCCCAGACTGGGCTTGAACTTGTTATCCTCCTGCCCCAGCCTTCCAGAGTCCTGGGACTACAGGCATGCACCGCCACACCTGGCTTATTATTACTCTTTTTAAACAGCCAGCTCTTGTCTTTGTTGAATCTCTGTATTATATACCTGCTTCTAGTTTATTGGTATCTGCTATTTTACACTCCTTCATCTCATTTTGGACTTGGCTACTACTTTTCTAACTTCTTGAGATGCTTAGCTCATTTGCTTTTAGCTCTTATTTTTCCTAATGTATGGATTTGCGGTGTTAAATTTTCTTGTTTATCTATATTCACAAATTTTGAGAGTTTTTAAATGATTATTCCATTCAAAATACTTTCAAAATCGATTTCTTCTTTGAACCTTTAGTAGAAACATTTTTCTTGGAGTGCTATGGATAGAGCCAGAGCTGTGCACATGATAGGCAAGTCCTGCCCCGCAACACACCCCAGCCGGGAAGCAAGTTCCTTAATTTGCCCGCACTGCAGAACTCTGGTTTTCTTTTTTGTTATCGATGTCTAGCTTACTTGACATCGATAGAGATTATGATTTGAGAACCTACTCTGTATGATTTCAATTCACTGAAATAAGACTTGCTTTATGCTTAATGATGTTTAACATGTGTAAATGTGTCATGAATTCTTAAACAAGATATATTTTCTGTAGTAGTTCTGCTCTTACAGACAAGAATCCTAGGTCAAGTTCGTTTATTAGGTTGTATAAACCTGTCACCCTCTGCCTTCTTGTCCATTTTTTCTATCAAATTACTCATAAAACTCATTTTGATGTTACCCATTTCTTTTTCTCTTTATTCTCTTGAGGCTAAATTATTAGGTACATAAAAATGTAAATTTGTTGTATATTCCTGATGAATTAAATATTAAATATTTTCATCATTGATTTACTGTCTTTACTTCTAATGGTGCTGTGTGCCTTGATATGTACTAGTTACATAGGTCTGTGGCCCTGCTAACAGAGTTCCTCTCGATGACCCAGGTGATATGAACCTGGACTGCAAACCCAAGCACGCAGTGGTGACTTACTGTCCAACTTCGTCCCCTGCCGCGGCTCACTGGTAGCCCCGATTACTGTGGGGGGAGCCCTGTGCGCCATCCTCTGGCCCGTACGAGCCCAGGTCTCTAACTGCTGCTCCCTTTGCCCAGGAAAGCCATTTAGGCAAAAGGTGCCAGCTGTTCATCATGAGACAGAATGCCGGAGAACAACAGCTTCAGCGAAATTTAGTCTGGCTCACAGTTTCCGAAGTTTCGGGGGCCTCAGTCAGCAGGCTCCGTGGCTTTAGGCCTACAGCACGGCAGAACATCATGGCCGGAGGATACGTGAACATCATGGTGGAAGGGCGCACGGAAGGTCCTGGCGGGACAGCATGGCAGAAGGGCTTGGTGAACCATCCTGGATGGAGAGTGTGGCCAACAGGAAGCAGAGTGCCAGAAAGAGCTGGACAGAAAGGGTTGGGAATGATACCAGTGTCTCCATGGTCATGTCGCTGTCATCCGCTCCCGCAACTCGGCCCTGCCTCCTTACGGCATTTAGTTCCCCACCGTAACACATTCACAGGGATGAAAATCTTAAAGGAAGAGGTGTCAGCCATATTATTAGAACTCTATAGATATTGAAGTACCTTTTCTTTTTCTGTGATATTTTAATGAATTGTGGAATACTTTTGCAAGTGTTATAAGAATAGTAGGCAAAAGCAATGAACATGCTTAAGTGTTATGTTTTCCAATTGCAGCTACAAACTAATCTTTCAATAATATTTTCACATGACTAACGTGGTAAGTGCAGGATTCGAAACCGGACGGCCTGACTACAGTGCCTGCGTACGTCGGATGGTTACAGAGAAAAGCTCATCCGAGGAGCCCTCCCTGTGGACTGTGTTGCTGTGGACTGCGTGCCCTTCCTCGGACACCAGTTAGAAAACTGAGACTCCACAGCTTGCCTAACCATAAAGACCTTGTTAATCGAGTTCTCTTGGAAGTGCAACAAGTCTGTTTAAACGGTTCGCAGATCCTGTTAAATTTTTTTCATATTCTTAGTCTTTGAACAAAATGATAACGTTCACTTTACCATTACACGAATGTACTCACGTGAATCAATTTTTTTCTCAATTCACAAAGTACATTTATGTTCTATACAACAGACCACATTTGAATATGATTTCATTTTATTTTCCAAATTGCAGTCCTTCATCCAAAAACCACTGTGGGTACTCGCCTCGTGCAGAACACAGCACATGTACTCTCCAGCCCCTTACAGCAAGTCAGCTGGGCATCGGATTCTTAGGTTTCTGTTAAGGAATGTGAAGATTTTCCAAGTTCTTAATTTAATCCTGGCTTTAAAAAAATCTTATCTTCAGCCCTCATCTCCTTGAGATAATTATTTTGCTTATGGTGCCCAGTACTAAAAGTAGGTATAATGTATAGAGTATTAAATACATTTATTTTCTCACCCATGACTAAGCCATTTATATCATTTTTCAATACTTCTGTCCCTTAGAATCCTCTCTCTCTCTCTCTCTCTGTCTCTGTAATTGTGGGATCTTTGATGTTACCGGCTCTGGACCTAATGGTTACAAGAGAATATTTAATGGTTGGTGGTAGTTTTATTGTCCCCTAAACGTTTAATACGTTTTCTGTATAATTTTTTAATGTGTTCTTATTTATTTACTTGTTATACTTTTGGTATAAAACTGAAAACTTATGGTATTGGATTTTATGACATTGGCACATACCCTTCTCCAGAATTGGAGCATATACCTCCACTATACTGTATTCTTATGTACCAGGAACAAAATACGAATATACCCATGCAACAGTGCCTGGTTACCAAAAGTTTGTTTTGATCAGCATTACAAATTGGAAATTTTTTTTTATTTAATAAGTAAGAGTGTAGCCCTAGTGGTTTCTTTTTTATGTTAATTGTCATTTATTATAAATATGCTGGCTAAATCTGGAACTGTGTTTTATTATAACTTTATAAGGTTCGACACCAGTTTGATCACCTCCGTTTCCCTTGCCCGAGTGTTCCGACGGTCTTTTGGGTGACACAGACATTTAGAGACTCTGTGGTCCTGCGCTGTTTGGACTAGCTTAGAGGTTGCCAGATTTTTTTTAATAGTAACCTTCTATGTTTAAAAAGAACCTCACCATATGAAAACAGAACACAATATCTGAAGAAGTCTGGAAGATATTATTTTTATCAAGTCGTGTTACAATTCTAGGGCAGTACAGATCACTCAGTGAAACAAGTAAACCTTATTGGGCATGAGAGAAACATTCTCCACTTGTTTGAAATTTGCTCTTCATGGCTACTTGATTTATAAGCACAGACATTGTAAGATGAGGAAGAGGTGTGTAAACATTTTTTGCATATAGATTTCTAAAAATTTTCTGTATGTGGACCACCATCCCCTCAATTGATATGTATATCAACAATTTAGTAAAAGGAAAAGAAACTTTAAAGATGGAGTTTTCCAAAATCCATACTTTAAGTGGGAATAATCCTCCAGGATAATATTGTGAGAGAGCTTTTAATCTCGTATTTAGACTTTGTATGAAGTGATTAAGAATAAATATTTTCATTTTCTTCTTAAACCCGGTGCATGAGAAAGTCTATGACCGTGTCTTCTTTCCTCCCTTGGGAAACGCTCTGAAAGGACCTGGTTGTGTACCATAGCTGATTTTAGACAAGCCATTTCATGCATAATTCAGTACCCATTGTCAGGAGACAGAATGACATTCCTCTGTGTTTCTGACAATCGAAGTGTGACTATCTGTTTTATCTCCTGCGCACACTCTCTGGAGTCCATCTGTGACCAGTCCCCAGGCCGGGCTGTGGGCTCTTCCCCTCGGTGACCTCCCCAGCCCTCCCTCCTTCTACCCCAGCCTGTGGCCCCTGGGGCTGCCCTCTGCTCTGGGAGCCCCTCTCCACCCCTCAGCATTGTCTGGAAACCCCTCCACTCTCTCCTATTCTCCATTTCAAAGCAAAACTTGGAAGTTTTTGATGCTGCTCTTCCACACTGGAGTCGCAGGCTGCTCTTTGCTCTCTGGGCCACTGTGGTTACCCCTCCAAGGCCGAGCCTTCCCTTCGCCCAGCCCCCTCTCACCTGGCCTTCCCAGCACCCCTGACCTGACCCCGACAGAGCAGCCCACACCCCTGCCCCGACAGGGTCCCGCCCACACCGCGGTCTTCTAATTGCGGCTTTACTTTCCGGTTGAAGTCTAAAAGGAAGATTGAATTTACATTTTAAAGTCACTTTATAATGTTGTAGACTTGAATTTTTTTTTTTTTTTTTAACTCAAGAAAGGACACAAGCCGGGCGTGGTGGCACATGCCTGTAATCCTCGCACACAGGAGGCTGAGACCTTGAGTTTGAGGCCAGCCTGGGCTGCGTGGTGAGCTCAAGGCCAGCCTGGACAACATAGTGAGGCCCTGTCTACAGAAAAAAAAAAAAAAAAAAAAAAGACCCTTAAAAATATTTTCTTCATTTCCCTCTGCTGGTCTCCAAATCAGCCGAAATTGTAGTATAAAATGCTTGCTTTTTCACGACCACTTGGTGTAAATCCTCTTTGGAGGAGCTCGCCACCGTTCAATTAAGAGTTTTGAGCTCTGTTTTATGTGTATGCTGAATTAATTAGTACTCAGTTTTATTCTTGATGCCTTAATGAATAATTCATCCACAGTGGTAGGATTGAAAGGCATTTGATTTATGTAGGTGGGCAAACATCTCAAAATCCCGGAATAAGTATTCCTTAGTTTATTCTGTCATTGTTTGATGAAACATTTAGCATTTACTCTCCATAGGATTCCATAGGGGGAAGTTTACACTCTAATGAACAGGTCAGAATAAGAAAAGCTCCCAAGAATATGTATTTTCCCTCCTCACATGGTTATCATATATTCTGTGTTTGCCTTCTTGCAGAAAGGACGAAAACTCCCTTTGAAATATTCTGTTTTCCTTAAATGGTGAAATGTGTTTTATGGTATAATTCCACATAAAAGCTTCAGTTCTTACACCGTAAAACACAGTATTATACCTTAAATCCCAAACATTCTTGCTTGGGAGCTGAAAATTAAGAATCAGGATCCAGTCAACCCCTTCCAATTGGTTTTGGAACAGGTGCTGGGGCAAAGCTGTGAAAACAGAAAGCCGAATGCCCAGAATTCCCATGGCCTTGGGCGGGGCAGACGAGCCTCGGGGTGGTCCTGAGTCCTGGCCAAGGGACAGAGCCACTCTAATCACTGTGTATTTTGAAAGCAAATGCACTGGAATAACGAAACTTTTTTCCTGTTTTTACATGTTGAAGAATAGGATCTCTGACAGTTGTGAGAATTCACTGTTTGGGAAAGAGGGGCAGTGGGGCGGGCTCTGTAGTGCCACATTTCTACTGCACTTTGTGTGGAGCCTTCCTGACTCAGCCTCCCAGGCCCCTGGCAGGGCTCAGAAGTTCCAGGACAAATGTCCCCCGGGGCCCCTCCTCATCTTCTCCCCATGCCACTGAGGCAACTCAGTTTTCTTGTTGGAACACAGAATCAGTAATAATAGTTCCACTTACTTCACAAAATGAAATGAAAGAATATGTACAAATGTACTTTTACAAGAAGGAATCAAGGGGAAGGTAGATAGAGTAACCAGAATTATAAACTGCCGGCTGATACAATCAGATGTGGTTAGAAATTTGAGGAAGACTCGGGGGAAGAGAAGGGTGCAGACCTGTACCCCTTAACTGAAATGCTCTGGATCTTCGAAGTGTTTCAGGTGTCAGATATTTTTGGGGATACATGAATATGTATAATGGACATCTTGGGGATGGGGCCCAGATCTAAACCCCAAATTCCTTTATGTTTCCCATACAATGTATAAGCAGAATCTTACAGTAATCTTACACAATATTTTTGTGTGCCTGCATTTTGACAGTGACCTGGCACCTGTACCCAGGTGTGGTGCTGAAAATGTTTAGGTCCAGGGACATCTCAAATTTTGGATTTTCAGATTAGGGATGTTCAACATGTATCAAGAATATAGTAAAGGTATTCTTTAAGAAAGACAGCTGTAGGAGAGAGAAAATCAAAATCAAATTAAAATTAAGAAATCTAGGAAGGAGAAAGAGGGATGAGAAGTCAGAAATGTGAGGCCGCCTTGAATCCTGTAGATGCACCAGTTATTTGGTTACAAACAAAACACACATGCTGTGCAGGGTAAGGAAAGTGGAAGTGTGAAGAGAGGAGCAAGAATTGTGCACTTCACCAGGGGTGTGGGAATAGCAAGTGTGTCACAATCCCTCAGGCAAGAACTATCGTATCTGGGGGCTGGGGATTTAGCTCAGTGGTTAGAGTGCTTGCCTAACAAGCACAAGGCCCTGAGTTCGATCCCCAGCACCACAGAACAAAACAACAAAAAAGAACTATCGTATCTGTTTGTCTGCCTGGTACAGACAGGGCGATAGGCTTGCAAAGCTGCCCCTTTTCAAGCTTTGTTTCCTACTGCCAGGAGTCCACTGAAGAGCAGAAATAGTCCAGGGATCTTATTTGTTGGAATTTCATTATTTCTCTTGACTTTTTATTTTGAAATGATTTTCAAAATAAAACAGTCACACAGTGGTGGAGAGAGTTCCTGTACTTCTCTCACTCAGCTTCCCCTCATCTGAGTAACCAGCACACCGTGATCAAAATCAGAAAAGGGATGTGGGTCTGAGCCTGTCAATACTTTCTCAAGAGTGTGTTCTCCTGTCGGTTTGAACCCAGATTCCACATCGTGGGCTCACCTTGTGTTCTTATTCCCCCCCAAGTGCACGATGGTCCTCAGCACTGGTTATTTTAAAGAATGTTCCCCAATTTGGTTCCTCTGAAGTTCTGCAGGGTTAGGTTGGAGTCATGCATTTTTGGCAACACCACCAAAGTGTTGTCCACTTTAGCTGTATCATGTCAGAGTTTCAATCTCGTTCGCAGGTTTTCTAACCAGCTGTGCTAACTTTGCTCATTTGGTTAATGTGACGTGCACCACGCTTTTCCACTTCAGAGTTACTCTTTTCCCCTCTGTTAGAAATTCTCTGGTAAGGAGCTGCTTTGGGGTAATACAAATTTGTGCATCCATGGATGGTTCTTGCCTTTAAAACTTTTAGTAATGGCGACTTTCTATATTATTCCTTTTGCATTTATCAAGAATTCTGTGACTTCTTAATCAAGACTTAATCAAAGTAGTGCTAATGATCCTCATGTTACAAGAAAACAATATTTTTACTAAAAGCAACAAATATTCGATTATTGAAATTCAGGTTGATGTTGGAGACAGGGAAATAGATGTTATGCTGATGGAAAGGGATGTCGGGATGGAGAGGGAGGGGTTGAAGGGTAGAGAGGGGAAGCAAAACAGACTAAGATGCAGTAGGTACGTGTGCCAGCTGCCCGCCATGAATGTATTCATTAGGTGTCACAAATATGCACTAATTATAGATTGAACTTTTGAGGTTTTTACAGCTAATTGTTTCCAACCAGTGCCTAATTTACTAATACCTAATGCCTCCAACTATTTTAGCCTTATCAGATTCCATTAAAAAGTCAAATAGAAGCCGGGAAAATTAGAAACTACGTCATGTCCATTAAAAGCCTAAATATGTAGAGTAACCTGGTATAATGAGGGTAAAAAACTCCACAAAAT
Organism: Hystrix cristata; assembly: GCA_004026905.1. Classification (NCBI taxonomy): domain Eukaryota; kingdom Metazoa; phylum Chordata; class Mammalia; order Rodentia; family Hystricidae; genus Hystrix; species Hystrix cristata. The sequence continues at coordinate 79,203 of PVJO010006844.1, forward strand.
TAGACAATTGTTATAACTGAAGGATTCTTGTCCAAGCTTGGTTGACACGGTACATATATAAAATGGAGGAAATACATATAAAATGCATGTAAAATAGACATGGAAAGGATAAGGTCCTTTAGGAAACCAGAGTTCCCACGTGTGAATCACCTTCCAGGAGGGGTGCTCGGTAAGGCTGGACACAGATGTACCAGTGATCGCCATCACTTTGCTAAAGGCAGAAAGTACACAGATGCTCCTGGTTCTCACCTGTGATCAGGAGCAGGCATGGGGGAGAGAAATGAAGTACCCAGAGTAGCCAGAGGGTGTTAAGGGGGCAATGAAACCCTTTCTTCTCCATGGCAGCCAGGAGCTGGCTGAAGGGGAAGGTGCCAGGGCCGTGGACAGGTCCAATAACTTGAACCTATGTGAGATTTCAGATGACGAAGTTTAGCAGGCATGACTGATAAAATACTGTGTAAAACAAAGACAATATTCCTAACTTACAGGTTCATGTGAGAAATGGAATAAATATGTAAGAAATTTAGAAATGGCTGGCACTCAGTAAGCAATGAGCGAATTAATACTCATCTTCAAAACATCCTTTGAGTTTGCATACAGTTTTACGATCACCCATTGGGGCCTTAGTTTTTATAATCTTAAAGGAAGTGGTACTAATGACTTCTAAAGTGCCTTCTGACTCTGAAATGCCGTGACTACAAGGTCGGGAATTTCAAACAAAAAATGATCCACTGTGTTTTTCTAAAGGTTGTCTCGATCCTTTATTCCGCACTTGTTAAGCACGGTTTTATAGTAGTAGGAACTATGCTAAAGTCTAGAAATGTTAAAACTAAATAAATAGCCCTCATTTCCTGAATTCCTCGAGGCTCACATTATATTTTGATAGATGACCATACAAATAAACAATCCATGTTTAAGAATAGTAGAGTAGTGGAAGAAAGGTTTGGTTCTCCCTGCGCGAGTAAGGCCTGGTCGCTGACAAGAGTCTACACCTGATTCATGAGGCGAAATGTACCAAGCAGAGAACAGCACATCCCAAGTGGAAGAGTTTATTTTAACGAGCTTGGAAGTACAACATGGGATAGCAGTTTGGGGACGGGCATAATACTTTGGTGTGTGGAGAAGGTTGTAAGTCAAGTTAAATTGGGGTGAGACTAGCATTTGACCCCTTCAGCAACAAAGAGCTGTGTGAATTTTTTCCTTTGGTATGTGATACTAAGGACTGAACTCAGGGCCTTCACACTGAGCTACAATCCTCATCCTTTAAAAAAAAAATTTTTTTTTTTTTTAACTTTTGAGACGGTGTGTCCCTAAGTCACTAAATTGCCCAGGCCGGGCTTAAATTTGTGATGCTCCTTCCTCAGCCTCCAAGAGTTCTGGGGTTACAGGTGTGTGCTACCACACTTGGCTCCACTGTGATTTCTAAGTTACAGAGTCACGTGCATGACAGGTCAGTGCAGTGTTTTACAAAGTATTTGTCAGTAGGATAGAAATGGAGGATGACCAGAGACTGAGAAAAGAGTTTGAAAGAATATTTTAATAATTCAAGCAGGAGATGATGTCTTCAACTAGGGCAGAATCCATAGGGACAGGAAAGAGGGAAAGGATTTCATAAATATTTTGGAAATATAGTAGCTTCTCTGAGTTCCACAAACTTACATATCAGAAACCAGAAGGGAGGCCAGGGATCCAGAGCGTTGTGAATGAGGGAGGAAGTAGGAGATGCTGAAGTTGAAAAGAGGCGGAGAAGGACCGGAACACAAAGAACCTGCTGCCATGATAAGTCAGGCATTTAACGTGTGGTAGGAGGACACTGGGAAAAATATTAAAACAGTCTAAATTTTCCTTCTCCTTCCCTTCCCTTCCCTTTTCTTTTCTGTTTTCAGTGATTCTGAAGATTGAACCCAAGATCTTGCACTAGGCAAGCGCTCTACTACTGAGCTGCATCCTCAGCCCTGAAAAGGCCTTTAATTTTGAGACAGGTCGTGCCGCAGAGCCCAGGCTGCCTTGAACTTGTGATCCTCCGTCCTCGCCCTCCAGAGCTGCTGGATCTGCAGGTGTGCGCCACCACACCCAGCCTGATTTACATTTTAAGACCTCTATTTCGCGTGTGGAATGGATTGTAAGAAGATGGTAGTGGACAGAGAAAGACGGTCTAGGAGCCTCCTGCAGTAGTCTTGGTGAGAGGTAATCATAGTGCCGCTTAAGGTGACGAGGAGAGAAATTCTTGAGTGTGTGATTTGTGGCGGTAACGCTGTCTGGGTCCTCACTGTTTCTTCCTGTCTCTTGTATCGACCGTCTTTTCTGGATGCTACCCCACTGCAGCGGAAACCACCCTGGAAGACAGACACGGTGTCTACCCTGGAGTCAGGACAGGCATGTTTAGTGGCCTTTGTAAGGACCCGTGTTCCTCAGTTCAAGGTTCCTTCTCAGTACAACAACCTACTGTAGATGCCGGTCTCACCTGGCTGTCTGTGCACTGTCCTGTGGGAACTGGGCTGGAGCAAGTCATGGAAGAACATGCTGACACTCTGGCTGTAGCTACTGAGTAATAAACACCTTGGTCTCTGTCTCAAAGGTCTTCTGTCTTCTACTGGCATCCGCAAAACTGAGAAAGTCCAACTCATTACTTGCAGGTGGCATCAGATCTCAGACGTTTCACGGTTCTTGGCAAGAGCCTTAGACTTCCTGACGAAGTGGACGGTGAGTATCGGAGACCCAGTACGAAGTGAGATATGGCAAGAGGAGGGTTCTCAGGAACACGGAACCCTGAGACAGGTTTGCTGTAAGCCGAGACAATTCATATAAGGGAGAGTCGCCCATAAATAGGAAAAGTCAGATCTTGGTCCAGGGTAAGAAGAAGGTTTATCCTCAGGAAGATGGTGTAACGTCAAGATAGGGTTGCGGTACCGGAAGAGGGCTGGCATTCTGCATGGAGTATCCCTTGTCTGGAAAGAGGGACCGTGGTGAACTGGAGATGAAGAAGAGGAAAACAGGCAGGGAAACTCGGCATAGACATAAATACAGGAGTATGAGAGGTTGGACCGTGTGGTAAAATCTTGGAGAAAGAGGTTCACATTTTTTTGTAATTTTACTTTGCAGAGGGTTAAAAAAAAAAAGTAGAGTGTCAAAGGAAGACATTTGTCACGCTTGGAAGAACGTGGGCACAGAGTTCTGGCTGCGGGACATTGGCCCTGCTCCGGCTAAACGGGGGAGGCCCTGCAGTATCTGCTTCATGGAAGAGGAGGCGGATTTCGGCTCATGTGGCTTAGGCGCTCCGTGTGTTGCAGACTGGACTGGTCTTAGAACAAGGGAGAAACAGGCAGGTAGTTTGTGGACCAGGAAGGCCAGAGATAACAGAGATCCTCGTGCATAAATGCTTCCGCATTTCTTAGCCTTGCACGCTACAATCCTGCCCACGTGATTCCCATCCCTGCCTTGTCTTGTATGTGTGGTACGCAGCTGATACATACAAGGGCTTTGTCCTGGGAACATTTTAACTGTTTGTGAGATACATTTCCCTCATGAAACTGTTTCTTAAATACATTATCAGGTAGTTATTTGTTAGGAATAGTTTCGAGAGGAACTAATAGATTACTTGACTAGCTGTGTCTTAAGCCATAAAGAAATTTAAGTATTTCATTCATCAAGAGAAGGGAAGAGCCAGGCATGGTGGTGCACATCTGTACTCCCAGCATTCAGGAGGCTGAGGCAGGAAGATCACCACAAGTTCAAGGCCAGTCTGAGCTACATATTGAGTTCAAGGCCAGCCTGATCTCCACAGTGAGACCCTGTCTCAAGAAAGAAAAGAAAAAAGAAAAGGGAAGAGCCAGGCATGGTTGCACACATTGTAACCCCAACTACTTGAGAGGCTGAGGCAGGAGCATCATAAGTTTGAGGCCAGACTGGGCAATTTATTGAGACCCTGACTAAAATAAAGTGGGCTAGGGGTATAGCTCAGCACTCCCTGGATTAAATCCCCTGTACTGCTGCTGCTGCTACTACTACCACTACTACTACTACCACCACTACTACTAGTACTGATGATGATGATAGGCAGCTCCAGTTTCATGATGAACAGCAGTATCACCAAAGACCCTGGTTGTCCCCCCTCTTATCCAGTCTCTTATTTCACTGAGGCTTCTTTGTGCTCTCACAGTAGCAATTTTGCTGTCACTACTTCTCATCTGGTTCACAACAACCAGTAACAGATGAGGCCTTCACGCCTGAGGGTCGGTGTGCTCACCTGCGAAGCCAACTTATTTTCCAGAAGCAAGAAGCCCTCTCTAAGTCTATCTCTTTGGCTACAGTCAGGTCCAGATGTGTTAGCTGGCGTTGGTCACATCTAGTTGGGTCTCATGCCTGCCCTGGACCAATCACTAGAAGAGGGAAGGAGATTCCCGTGATTGCTGTGGGCCCGTACGTCTCAGACTTCACCACATGCTGACATCACCTTGGGAGCCTTAACAAAGTTATTTCTCATCTTTTCCACTCCTGGATGAGCTAAGGGATTAGCTAGCGCACTTCACTCTCATGTAATCTGAGGTTCCTTCTTCAGAGGGACTCCCATGTTTCTTAGGACATGGAGCCTCATGCACCCAGTGGTGGGGCTTTTAGGAGTGACTGGATCATGGGGGTGTGACATTGGATTAGTCTACTGACTGGTTTAGCACAGTTCTGGGTGTGGCTAAATGGATTTACTGAAGATGGAAGGCCTGATGCTGGCTGTGGGTGGCACCAACCAATAGGTTTATAGTCTGAATGGAATGAAAAGGGAAAGGAAGGCTTGCTGGGGGCTGCTTCCTACCTGCCTTGCCATGAACTGTTTCTCCTCTGCCATCCCCTTCTGCCATGCTGCCCTCTGCCTTGGAGCCAGCTGACTGTGGACTGAAACTTCTACAAACTGTGAGCTAAAATAAACAGTTCTTCCTTTAATTTGTGGACATTGGGGATTGTGTCAAAGTGACAAGAAAGTCATAAGACACAGATCTTTAAAATACGTTTTGGTTTCTTATCATGCATTTAGCATGATTATTTCTGCTTTTAGGCAGTCAACTAGCTCCTACTAAAGCACATATTCTTATGCATGTATTAGGAAATAAAACAGAGCACTTTGGTCCGTGTTTAACCCACTGAGCATGTGGTGCAACTGAGCTTCTCCAATTTCAAATATGTGGTGTTGGATTATCCAAGGCAATCAGATGATCAATTTTTACTTAACAAAAGTGCTTGTATCTGGAAGTAAACTGTTGTTATCTTCACAACCAAATCAAAGTATGACTTTATTGCTGGTAGTTTTAAAACAACAGATCAGCACTTTTGTGGCTTGTTGTGTTCCCTTTGAACGTTAGCACAGCATGGAAATTACAATCTCAGCAGGTGCTGTAGGGCTGTAGGAGGAATAGACGTCAGGAAGCAAGAAGGATCTCAAGCTAATTTATGATTCTGTAACTTGCCAGTAATCCATAGTTTCAGGATTATTCCTCTGCCTGCTGGCTTATTTGAAAATTTCTAAAAGGCGTAAAAGTAATCATTTTTTATTAGCAATTTACTTGCTGCTCTAGGCAGGGAGAATGGAGAAGGACAAATCTGATCTTCTCAATCCAGCTATGACTCTCAACCCCAGCCAGGCTGGGGAAAGAGGCAGCTCATGAAACTTCCATTTTTTTTTGGTTGGCTGCTTTATTTATGTGCTTGTTTTAATGGAATAGATGAAACATGTTCCTGCTAGTTTGCACTGGTCTGTTGACTCTGTGCAAGCCACAGAGGATCCAGGTTTCCTTGAAAACAGTTCTCCAAGGCCAGTTTCAGCGCCATCTAGAGCGGTAGAGGCAAGCCCGCGGCACTCAGCTGCAGCAGGCTATTTGTTATCATTGAAAGCTCCAAAAGGCTCGCCGTCACTGGTTTAGAAGCATTCGTGGAAGCCACGGAGGGGAAGGAGGTGGTAAGTGAAGCCGGCAACTGTAACGTGTATATAGTTTGTGACAATACACAGAACATAGAATACAGGGACTGACTTAGAAGGTCTTTGTACCACGTCCTGACATTCTAAAACATCACCAGTTAGTTCCCACCGAGTAATGTTTACACACGATCCTCTAATTTTGTGTGTGTGTGAATGAAAGAACCTCAGTTCTACCTGTAGTTTTTCTGCCCCACTTTACTTTTCATTTTATCTTAAATTTTCAGAAATTTAAGATAAAAATGCAAAGTATGCAAGAAAGTAATGAGAGATAAATTCTGAGGTGTCCTAAATTTAATTACAAGGAATGGGAAGTTGGAGAGGGGAAAGACAAGGAAGTTAAGAGTTATGGCCCAGCCAGCAAAGGAACAATTCCACATTCCCGAGTGGCTGTTACAACCTGATTCAAAGCCCCAGTGGCCAATCACGAGGTGCCACTGCATTCTGCTTACAGTGGCAGCCAATCCAGAAACAGAAACTACATCTCTGTGTGGACTGCCTTCCCACCCCAAAACTTTCTTCCATTCCCATTATTCCACCTCTCTTATCTAAAGCCAATGTATGTTCATCCCAAGCAACTTACACTTTGCTTCCCCAAAGTTTTGTTGTAAAAATGCTCCTAGCTGTAGGTCCACCGGATTTTCTAGCCCTGCTGGCTGGTAATTGAAGGAACTTGTTCCAGGACTTGGTCCTTTCCTGGCTGGCATTGCTAATGGCTCAGTGGACCTTGTATTTCAGAGATCCCTCAGTCTCAAGAGTCTCAGTTTAACAGAATATGTTGTTTCACATTTCCACCACTCTGGATTCACCAGTTTTAATGTATTTCTTTCTTTTCTTCCTTCTTTCTCTCTTC